>AYEL01089863.1:0-13435 GCA_000484575.1 Olivierus martensii | reverse complement strand
TCTCCTCCATTTTCATATATATGTGTCTATTTCTTTTTATTCTTCTTAAGTCGACCAAATTCTCGCTCCAAACATATATTAATGAGTATATTTCCTCTTCTTTCCAATCAGGCTGTCTCTTTCTTTGTTCAGGAGCAGCCATTTTTCTTGTCTTAACCGGTGTATGACGTCACTAACGGCGTTTCCGAATCGCCGGTACAGTAACAGCGTTTGAAGATCTACTATCGGCAGTTACACTAACTGATATTAGTCACACTGCCAACAGTAACTGCAGTTAATGGACTAATGGCGGTTAATGGTTGTAGTGTGACCAGGGTTTTAGCTAGCAACGTAGTTAATCTCACTTGTGCTATATCTTTCTTATGTTCGTTTAATCTCCTGGCAAGTTTTCTTGTGGTAACACCCATGTATGCTGCTTCCTTACTCTCTCCTTCTTCCCTTATTGGAATTCTATTTGTTCCATCTTAGTTAGGAGTCTTTATCATTCCTAACTGCATTAAATATAGTAGTTCCTCTTTCTGGCGCAATCTTTCTGTTCATATCCCTTGCCACTTTCTTTATCACATTCACATTCCTCAAATGATATGGAACTAGGACAAACTCTTTACAGTCTGTTTTCTCTGTGCTCTTATCAAGTTAGTTTTTCCTGCTAGTTTCTTCCTAACCTTCTTTAAAATCTGTTTCAAAAACGTTCCTATATATCCATGTTGTATTCCTACACTCTTAATATAATTAAGCTCTTCTCTTAAATCTTCTTCTTCTGTACAATACAACAGGGCTCTCCTATAGAGGCTTCTAAACTCAGACTTTTTATAATTGGTCGGGTCATTGGACCAACTTGGAATTAACACTGATTGGTACATTGGTTTTCTATAAACTTTTGTCATGGCCTTCTATCCTCGGACCTGCAACTGAATATCCAGATAATGAATTGATTCAATGTAATCCAAGTCTTATAAGAGAGGTAGTCCACACTGTATGCAATGGTCATATTTTATGTTTAGAGGAAGAGTTTTTAAGCAGATAGAAGGAGTACCAATAGATAGCCCCATCGTGGGCACACTGGCTGAGATTTTATTAAGATCGCTAGAGAGTAGAGTAATGACACACCTCCAGGCTGAAATAAAGTTCTTTAATAGATATGTGGATGACGTCCTGGTTTTATGGAAAGATGAGCCTAAAGTGGATCTCCTGGCAGAACAATTTACCTTAGAGGAATTTGGTCTCAAACTTAAAAAGGAACAGGTAAGTAGGGAATCAATTCATTATCTGAATATTCAGTTGTGGGTCCAAGGAGAGAAGGTCATGACAAAAGGAGAATAAAACAGCACTATAAGCAAGGTATTCACAGATTTATTAATCAGGAAAAACGTTGTTCGATACTGGTATAAGAATTATGGAATGCCTTCTTAGGTATTGTAGAACTGATGATGGACTCTAATCAAGTCCGAAAGGAATGCCTTCTTAAGTATTGTAGAACTGATGATGGACTCTAATCAAGTCCGAAAACGTTTTTCCTGATTAATAAATCTGTGAATACCTTGCTTATAGTGCTGTTTTATTCTCCTTTTGACGATTAAAGCAAGTGTTTGTGATAGTTTTGGTTGTCATGACAAAAGTTTATAGATAACCAATGTACCAGCCAGTGTTAATTCCAAGTTGGTCCAATGACCCGACCAGTTATAAAAAGTCTGCGTTTAGAAGCCTCTATAGGAGAGCCCTGTTGTATTGTACAGAAGAAGAAGATTTAAGAGAAGAGCTTAATTATATTAAGAGTGTAGGAATACAACATGGATATACGGGAATGTTTTTGAAACAGATTTTAAGGAAGGTTAGGAAGAAACTAGCGGGAAAAAGTAACTTGATAAGAATACAGAGAACAGACTGTAAAGATTTTTTTATTGTATATATATATATATATATATATATATATATATAGTACAATGATTCTCAACCTTTCTTCTGTCGAGGAACACTTTTTAATATTTTTTTAATATTTGGAGGCATACTAAATATTTTAAATAATAATTTAGATTTAACAACGAAATTTCATTTACAGATTATTGTATTTGTTCTTATTACATTCAGATTACAGACATACTTGTACTGTCCGTCCAGCTTAGCCGCGACCATCGACGCAAGTACGCGTGCGCTAACTGAAAGAGTCCAGTGACAAAATAGGGATGACAGCTTCGCACATGGATGTTTTCAAACGCAAGATAACTGAAGTTGAATGGAAGTTTATTGTAATGTCGAATGCTAAATGATTAGTTTCGACGTTGGAAATAGTATATTTAACAGAACTTAATATAATATTAATTCAATATTCCCACCCGTCATTATACTGACTGCAACTCTCCCTTTCGCGTTTGGACTCATCCGCCTTAGCTAGGCGCGGCTTTCGTAGACGGACAATACACGGGATCATTAAATAGCAACCCTTATTAAGTTATAGCGCCACCTACGGATTTTATCTTTTTAGAGAAACTATTATTTTAATTTAATTTTTATTCTTTAATTTTTAAATTATGAATAACGACAAAAAATTTTGGCTGTCGCAGAAATTCGAGAGTTAGATTTTTCTAATGATAGCCTATTTATAGGAAATGGTAGGTCGGCAAAAGGAATATCCAACCAATCACGTTTCACTATTAGTATATATGATATATACATACAATTCATTCTTAATTTTTCGTGGCACATCGTCAAAAGTTTGCGGCACAATAATTGAGAACCACTGATATAGTAGCCTAATATAAGATTTTATTAATAGAAATTTAAGATTAATAGAAATTTTTATCAAACGAATAGTGTTTCCGTAGTATTATTGTTATTTCTTTCATTATCAGCGCCGATGCAAATGAAGACCTGTTTTAATTCCTAGTTTGTTTCAAATTTTTACTTCTAGTTTGATGCTAAAAATTTGGGCATTCCAAAGTCCAACAGATGTTTGTCATCGATTTTGACTGAAAAAAGAAGTGAGAAAGAATAACGACTGATTTCAGAACCTTAAGATTATTTTATAGAATCGATTCCAGAACATTCAAATTGCAAGTGAATGTTGCATATTGTCACTCAGTCATTTGGTCGACAATAATGAATACTGAGTATGTTCGTGACATTTTTCAACGCGTTGACAATACTTACGAAAAACTCCAACTGTTATTATTTTGATAATTTTATGACCTTCATGTTTGCAGTCAATAATGCATGTTTGCAGCAAGCTTTACTGATAAGGTTATTGACTTCGGCAGGTAAGCAAATAGCTTAATGTACTCCATTATGGGGGCAAGTTATGATGGAATGCTTTCTAGTAGCAATATACATAAAATTTATAAAATCAATTTTTGCTATATTTGTTCTTTCCAACAAATATTTCAGAAGATCCAGTTTTCCCTGAAAACTGGATCTTCATGATAATTGATTTTTTCCAATAATCATTATAATAATGTGTATTTCTTATAACTTCCAAAAGAATATCGTATGTTACACTCTACGATCATGGATCATTGCAACACTGTACGAACCAAAAGACAGATGATGCAATAATTATTATAAAAGTTTTCAAATATTGCGTTTGCGTCTGCATTGTTACGTTTTATCTTCATTTATTTCTTTAAATGGTTTTTTTTTCTAAAATAACGCCATTCGTTATGAATTGTTAAAATTTGAAAATTCATTTCCAAATGTTACTCCTTCGTAAAACTCAAACACAATAATGATGATGATCTAAAATATTTTTTTTATATATTTATGAAAAATAAACACAATATACTTATTTCAATTATTATATATTAGATATTTTAATTAAATAAACATGTTATACAAATAAATAAAAATTTATACAGGATTGACTCAACTTACGATCATTTGACTTATGATATTTTGATCTTATCATGGTCAAGTTCGAACTATCATAAAGATAGTCTGAACTTGGCTATTTTCTTAGTATATTGGTTCGAAATACTTTTCTGTTTTATTAAAAAATCTAGTGAAGCAATCACTTACTAGATTCAATGGACCAGGATTCAATTCTTGATGGTTTGAAAACCTTGAGGATCTGGGATCAAATCCAGCGATTATACAATCTTAAAGGATTCAGTATTCCATTATCTGTTATTACAAAAATTACTAAATTTATAGATAATTTTTGATTTTCGATGGAGTCATCAAAACATAAACCCATCGTAAATCGAACACAACCTGTATTAAATTTTCATATTTCTAATGAATTACATTATATTTCAAAGTAAGAATTGATAAATACAATTTATTTAGTATTTGAAATTAGACAAATTATTTAAATTTGAAGTTTTCATTTAATTCAATTATGATTGTTTAAATAAATATTTGTTTGTAATGAAAATTACTAATACATGTTATACCATAAATATTGTTTTCTTAAATAATAAAATAATAATAATAATATCTATTTATTAAGGCATTACTTTGAGTTTGCAACTTAATGTTAAATACATTCAGTATTGAATAACTAAATTCATTTCCAATTATTTAAAATTGGCATGCCAGTTTGACAGGAATATCGAAACATAATCATATCAGTTGCCATTTTATTTTAATTTTCTTCAGTATTTTATGATAAGTTAGTATAAACAGTAATATCTCGTAAAGTGCGGGTTCATTTAGTGCAGGATTCATTATAGTGCGATTTATAATTTGCGCCTGAGGATTAATTAATTCGGATTCACAATAATGCAGTAGTATGCTTATACTATCTCATTATATTGAATATTGGTCGCACAAATATTTGAGAATTATGTAAATATCTTATCTTAAAATTTTATAAATATTATATATACTGTACAACTTAAAATATTTTAAGAATTTACATATACTGTACTGAATAACAATGCGGCAGACGGTACCACATGTCGTTTTGGCATTTGATTATTACTATAAAGTTTATTTTATATAAATTTTTTAGTTTTAATATTGATTTACTATTTAGCTGTTAAAATTCTAAATTATTTTAATAAATATATATACAATTATATATGTATAATAAAGTATCTCTGCATACATTGCTAGTGATACTAACATTTTCAGCCTCACTTCTGTAAAGACCTTTGATTCTGTATAAAGTATTTTTCTTTATTAGTTCAAATTATTTTTTTGTGGAAAAAATTTCCTTTTAAAACTTAACTGCCATTTTTCCAGATACAGTATATTCACCCGATCAGTGCGAATTCAATTTGTGCAGTAATTTTTTGGATCGTGTGATCAGCAATGTGCGAGATATTCCTGTAGTTTATCATCACTACACCATAATGTCATATTAAATTTCGAAAATAATCCAGCGTGTATATAATATTTTTTGAGCATATCAAGATAATATTTTTTTCTAACGTTAGATATATTGTTTATAACATAATAGCATATTAATATTTGAATTGTGATAATGGCTATTTGTTTTGCTTATGCACAAGTATGTCATAGAACCTTCAAACTGAATGTAAATTTAACTTTTTAATTTTAATATACGTAGCTATGCGAGTGAAAATACACGTCAGGTTTGTTTGAAATATTCTATAGGATGTATTCAACTTAAATTTTATTTGCATTGTGCTTAATTATGAAACATAAATACAGAGCAATATAACTATATGATCATCATGCAGTTTATTCCACATATAGATATTACACAAAGTCAAATAAAATTTTTATATTTTAGTTATATATTATATCGGTTTGTTAAAATTATATATTTTATAATTATCTTTCAATATATTTATAAGGTAGTTAAAAGTTTACTGTTGAAACATTGCAAATTATTAAAGTAGAAAACAGCAGTAGGAACTTCTTTCGTTTCCAGTTTTACTTTATAGTCAGAAATGATTGTGTGTGTGTTGATAAAAAAGCCATATTTATTGATAATTACTGATCTTTATGTCCCATTCAATTCATTCATTTAATCGGAATCTGTCATATTAATGAAAACAAAAATATTTTCGTCGTTTATCGTGCAATTTCATGATTTATACTCATTATTAATAAACGACATTATAACTCTATTAAAAATTTCATTTTACTTTCCTTTCTTCACGCTTTATATGAGTAGGATTTCAAATTTAGTATAAATTTACAAAAATAAAAAAATTTTTATGTGCAATTTATGATGTAAAAATAAAAACAGTTTGCTTTATTTAAGTTTTTCTTATAATTTCTCGTAAACTCAAATAAAACTTTATAAGAAATTCAACTAGTGATATTATCCTTTGAGCTTAATATGATATATAAAATTCTTTTTTCTTTTAGACACTTCATTTTTCTATATATTATCTTGAATTTTTTGTTGTAAAAAGTCTTTAATCCCTTAAGGAAAGTTTGAAGTATTCAACTCTTGATGATAAATAGCTAGAGGCAAATTCTAAGAAGGTCAGCTTTCATGTGATGAAAAACTTACCAAGTTTTTTTATCCAGAAGTTGGACGAACTTAAAATTCTGGAAAAAGCGATTACTAAAGAAAATGAAATTTAAACGCAGATAATTTAACATAAACTCGTAAACAAGATAAACCAACGATTTTTTTTTTTTTGGTTTAAAACCATATAATTAATTTTCAATTATTACCAGAGTATTTATTAAACAATTGATAATTTTGTTTTTATGATCAGCTCTAATATTTTTGCTTATCAACTCCGATTAAAGTATCCTTGACTTTCGACTTTGTTAATTACGTTTTATTGATTAGTAACAATCGCTTAAAATTATCTTTTGATCTTCTTTAATGATTTTTACTTCATTAATTCTTTTCTTTCTTTAGGAAAAATCCTTTAAAAACTTTAACTATTGTTATCATTATGATTTTTTTTTTAATTTTTTCGACGAAAGTTTAGAAAACACGCTTTAATTGCTGTTCAAAAACAATGAAGATAAGATTAAAAATTTTGGAAAACATTTTATTTAAGTAACAATAGTAAAAATAAAGTTCACGCTTACTTGTTACTTGGACATCTTGTAAATTATGACAAATAATTTTTAGAATTCAATCTTATACATTTTTGAAAAAATTCGAAGAAACTTTCGCGTTTGAATAATTAATTAACATTTTATACACTTTTAAAAACAAATTTTAATAATTTATTACAAACCTGAACATACTATAGATGTGCCACTTTAAAGGATTCGTTAGTGAAAACCTATTTTTAACATTGTGAATTTTTAATAATGTGAAAGGTCTTTCATAGGAACTGACAAACTTTTAATGTTATTTATGATGAATATTTAATAAAACCTTTTTTATTATAGTTGTTTTATATCTGAGTATATATATATATATATATTGATATAAAAGCAATTCTAGTTTGATAATTATATATCATATATAAGATTACAACTAACAAGTAAGATGCTTAGATTGATGTATATTGATTCCATCATAAGCGCAGTAGGGAATACTAATCAGGTTAAATCTGTATGCGTAAACTTTGAAATTATCATAATCAACGAAGCCTTTCTCACTGATAATGATGAGGATAAAACGCATTTATGTACATTTATCCTCATTATTATTTCTTACTGCTTTTTATAATGCAATCATACAAGTGTCTAAACATTTTGCTTAGATTTTTATATGATGATCACAATAGAAATTTGTCACAATTTCAATGATCACGGTTTATTAACAAGGCCGCCAAGAAAAATTTTCGGGCCTGTGACAAGTCTGTGATCCGGGCCCCACTTAAAAAAGTGCATCACTTGGTTTAATAAAAAAGTCATATAAAACATTAAACATTTATTTAAAAAAATTGTACAATAAATTCAAAATTCCTACATTAAATACATTACTTACAATATCATACAAAATACAAACATTAAATAAAAAATGAAATTTTTTTAATTTTTTCATCGAAGATTTTAAATATTTTTGGCCTCATCTGAGTTAAGATCAAAAATTTTAAAAACGTTCGATGAGGGATGAATAAAAATTTTAAAACCTTCGTCTATTAAAATACTATTATATATAAAATAGTTTATTTTGGCACAACTGTTTTGGGTGGTAGACAGTGCATTCTTACGGTGGCCTGCGAACTATCAGACAAGTTATATGACACGTAGGGGCTCGACGGTCGGGCCCTTTTCGATGCCGGGCCCATGACAAAAGTCTCGGATGTCACCCCCTCTCGGCGGCCTGTTTATTAATGATTAAATCTAAAGAGGATTTTACTCAACTACAGTAAATACATAGACAATGATAATTTCCTTTGATAGTAGATAATGCTTCTGTACAGTCTTTTTTAGATTATAATCAGGAAATTTGTAATTAATTATTTATTTTTTTCATCATTTGTTTAACTTTCTCCAAGCAAATTTTCTCGTGTATCTTGCTCTATATCATTATTTTCTATTTATTTTTATTTATTATTGGCGAAAGTATATGTCTCATTAGCGAAAGTACTTTTAGTTTCGCTAATATATCCAGCAAGTGATTTATCCCTATAGTAGACTTTCTCTTATCCTGTGATACTTAACCGGTCACATTTTCGTCGAGTATGAGTAGAAATAAAAAGAAGGAAGAAAAAGTCATTCGAAAGGATATAAAAGCGCTCGAAACAGTGATAACATATATCGAAAAACAAGATAATCCATCTGTCATTGATATAATTGCTATGAAAAATGGCATGATTTTGCTTAGTAAACGAATTTAAATCAAAAAGACAAATGAAGATTATCGATGTTTTATCTAAGTAAATGCTTATTAAACATTTATTGCAATATATATACAGTTGATTCTCATTATTCGTAGATTCCGTATTCGCATATTCGACAATTCGCGAAAATTTATTTGTAACCACAAAATCGATTACCGCGGAGCTTTCCCGCTTATTCTCGAACTCCTATTGAACGGCGAAAATACTGTTACCAATGTAAACATCCCTCTCTCTCTAATAAAGGAAATTGTTTGTTACCAAATGTAGTCTCTGTGCCGTTCTGCCGGAAAAGTCTCATTACCTATCCTTGCTCACTTCACAGACCGCAGGTAGGCCAAAAACCTGTTGATATCGTTCGCAGCTCCTTTAGAAGAATGTGATCCTATGTTTGAACGCAGTCTCAAATTTAGGCGCCTAACTTCCTACACATTTGTTCCTTACTCCGAAATTTTAGAAGATCTGAAGAAAAAAGCGACAAAGCTGACGCAATTTTCCACATAATTTTTTAACACGGTTCAGAAAGACAATGTATCAGTTACCACATCAAACATCCTACAACATCAAACAACTACTCATCAAAAATAAGATTTTATTCACTACATAATTAGTGTTTTAAAAAATGAAATAAAGGTTATTGTA
Source organism: Olivierus martensii (assembly GCA_000484575.1). NCBI lineage: Eukaryota > Metazoa > Arthropoda > Arachnida > Scorpiones > Buthidae > Olivierus > Olivierus martensii. The sequence goes on along the minus strand of AYEL01089863.1, from coordinate 4,124 downwards.
ATTATAATACTGTATATAGTTCTGTACATTGCATATACTGTAATTATTTGTAAGTACTATAATACACATTAAATAGCGTGTCTTTAAACAGAAAAAACACACAAAGCAAGGATGAAAATGTTGGGAAGAAAGGTTCACAGGAACTTATTAAACTCTATATTTCCCATAGGCACAATGATTCAGTATTCGCAAAGAATTTATAGAATGTAACTACAGCAAATAACGAGAATCAACTGTATATACTCCTCCCTCGATTTACACAGTGCTTTTTATACTTTGTAAATAATCCTCCTGTTTACATGATACTTTTATACACTGTTTCAGTTTTACATGATATAATTTTACGCTGTCAAAAAATATATCTTTCTGATATATTCATAGAAGTTAATTTATATTAGTGAGTTAAAAGTCTTACTTAACTGTACTTATGCCTTTTTTTGATTATCTTGGGGAGAACACATTAAACTAAGCTTATCTGCATAAAGGATAACAAATTTATTTTTCTGCACTTCATGCAAATAAAGCAAATATAAAAACACAGCAGTGCAACGAAAACTACGCTTAGACACTATACAGTTAACCAATAATTAGTTTAAAGTTATGTATAAACAAAATATGTAATTAAAAAAGGCACAGGCATCAGAAACCAAAATAAATTACAATCGCAAAATTATCAAAAACAAAACGAAATCACAATCAAATAGAAAAAAGTAAGAGAAGGTAGTCTTGTTAGTATATACAATATAATGCCCAAAAGATGTAAACATCCACTTAGTAGGGTATTGCACCTCCTTTCGCTGCAATCACGATTCGAGTACGATGTAGCGTGAATGCTACAAATGTTATGGCATATTGACGAAACAGTTTTATTCACTGTGCAAAATATTTACAAGGCTCTTCAATTGGCCACAAAAATTGGAAAGTAATATCTAAATTTTTACTTTGGATCGGATTCTAGATATCGATCCGAAAGTTCAACGAGCCTTGAAATTTCAACAAGATTTAAAAACTGCTGCAGTGAATATCAAGAAATTTACGCTAACTTAATCATAAATAATTTTGAAAGAAAATATCATCCAAAAAGACACGCTGATAATGAAACTAAAGCAGAAGTGCCAAATACTTTTAATAATGAGAATGGTAACATCAAACAAGGATGATACTTTGGCGTATAATACTGATAGCAATAACGAATAAAACTTAAATTCGTTTTTCTGAATTTTCCTTATTATTATTGTTTTCTACAAATTTGTGAAATAAATATTTTTACAACATACACGGGTTTTCTTTTACATATGTTTTGTACTGTCAGACTCCATTTATGTTATTCTCAACTGCATAAAAAAATCACTATGACCAGTTAATCGAGCGTTTACTGCATCTTGAAACATGAAAACCACTACAGTTTTACATTTTGAAATCACAAAATTGAAGAAAATTGTCAAGATTTGCAAACTAAAACATTCAGAAATTATCATTAAAAATATTTAAAATACAATAAATAGATGAAATCATTTTTTAAAAAGTTTACCATTTTTGAAATTCCACCAGTAACAGTCATCATTTTTTATTTTAAATTGGGTGAAAATTAATAACATTTTTCAAATACGTATAAAATAATTTTTATACAGTATGAAAGGTAAATTTTGCCGAATTATTTTATTAACTATTTTATTATTCATCAGATGCAAAATAATATTAATTCAAAAACTTCATTAAATACATTATTTATTTATGTATAATTAATATACTGTATTACGATAATCATTTGTATCTATAACTCTCTAAAATAATCTACATCATGTGAAATATGGGTGTTGGATTCGTTGTTGCATCACAATATCAAACAACTGTGATATAATAATAGTATAAATACATTATTTATTTATGTATAATTAATATACTGTATTACGATAATCATTTGTATCTACAACTCTCTAAAATAATCTACATCATGTGAAATATGGGTGCTGGATTCGTTGTTGCATCACAATATCAAACAACAACTGTGATATAATAATAGTGTTATGCCACATTTACATAACAATCAACGGTATGACAATGTTTTAACAATAGATGCCATCATACGACGTGGCAATGACATAATAATTACGGTTATTATTATATCGGAGAATCTAAAAGGCTGACGATGAAAATATTCTAAATAACTCCATAATTATATTACATGTTACTTTAATAATTCGTTTTTAAATAGACTTCAAGCCATTTCTTTAATTATAGATTTCCTTCTCACCACATACACTTTTTTCTATTATCATTAGTTTTTTTACCTTGATGGTCAACTTTTACACTTGTATGCCGATCTTAGAAGTTCATTCATTATCTACTCCATCAACTTATTAATCAGTTCTATGAGTGGCACTTGTCCAACTCTTTTCCTTATCATGGATTTTATACTTCTATTGTCTTTTTATCTTGCTCCACCTTTTAAAAATAATCTAAATATATAAACGCATAATTGTTTTTTGTTATGTATTATCTTTAGCATTCTGTTAAATAAATTTTTTATGATCAATGAAAACTTTCTGCTAATATTTAACTTATTTCTCTTATATTTTACTGAACGTAAAATGTTCACATTTTCTCCAGTAATTCTAATACTTGTCATGTTTCAGATGAACTATTTGGATATTGAAATTTTAATTTAATAATATATTATTAAATTAAATAAAAAAATTTAAATTAATATCTATAATTTAAATAATAATCTAATAGAGTATTTAAGCTCTTCTCAATAATTTTATACAACTAAGAAGTACCATGAAATCTAGTTTAAGCAAGAAATCCCATTAAATGAACGTCAGAAGTATTGCTTGTACTTAATTCAAACTATTTCATCTTAGATAAATTTAACAAACTTGAAATTGTCACTTGGAATTTTTGTTGATATTATCGTGTTTATAATATTACAAGAGATTATATTAGGAAAAAGAATGCACGTCATTCGAAAAAGTCTAAAAAGATAGGTAGTTTGGCAATTTATCTTAAGAAGCGAAGCTGGTTAAAATGCTGTATAACTTTGGCTAAATTAAACAATTACAATCTAAAGCCAATAAGCAGAATCTTAAGAAGCGAAGCTGGTTAAAATGCTGTATAACTTTGGCTAAATTAAACAATTACAGTCTAAAGCCAATAAGAACCTAACACTTTAGAACCTAAAATTCTAAAGTGTAATGTAATGTTATAATTTTTTACTAAATTTAAATACTTACTGATAGATAAATCTGACAATGACCAATGTGAGGAATAAACTAAAAACAAACTTCTATATAAACGCTAATACAGTGGTGCCTCGCAATTCGTCAGTAATTCGTCGCTGAAAATGTAATACAGTGGTGCCTCGCAATTTGACAGTAATCTGTCACCAAAGCAATGTTGAGATGTTAATATTCTAATATATATATACAGTGGTGCCTCGCAATTCATCACTAATCCGTCGCCGAACACTGTCGAATTGCGGGACAATATTTCCCATATAAGACTATGTAAAATATATTAATCCGTTATCGGTCTCCATCCTACTCCCCTAACGGATAAGGTGAGAGAGATACACTATATTATTTACTTTATTACGTGTGTTTTATTATTGTATAACACACTAAATTATAATTGTGAGACATGCAGGGCTGCCAAGAGGGGGTGACATCCGTGACTTTTGTCATGGGCCCAACCATCGGGCCTGAAGTGTCACATAACGTATCCGATAATTCGCAGGCTGCCGACAGAGCACCCAAAGTAGTCGTACCAAAATAAAATTTTATATATAACACAGTATATATGATGTATAGAATTTGAATTTATTGTTTGCCTTTTTTAAATAAATGCTTAACATTTTATATGGTTTGCCTTTTTTAAATAAATGCTTAATGTTTTATATGGCTTTTTTTTAATAAACCAAAGTGATGCACTTTTTTAAGTGGGGCCAGGATCACAGACTTGTCACGGGCCCGAAAATTTCTCTCGGCAGACCTGGTAACATGCCTCTATATTGTCTTCCACACTAATAAATATTACCAATTAGAAATTTTTTTTTTTAATTCAGAGATTTGAATATAAACGTCCAATTATAAAGGAAGGCTTTTTTTTTTTTTTTTTTTTTTTTT
>AYEL01089862.1:0-25769 GCA_000484575.1 Olivierus martensii | reverse complement strand
TTTAAAATTCTTTAATGATTTTCAAAATGAATAACAATTGTAAATACAAAAGTTTATTATTCAAAGAGTACCTATTTTTATTTTTATTAACAAACTAATTCAAAATCTTGCAAAGAATTTTCAAAATTAATAGTCACAATATGAATATATAAAATTTTTCCTTTCATTACAGATTCATCTTCGTCAGTTTCTCGAAACAAAATTCAGTGCCTGTGAAAGTGAAAAAAATATATAATGCTTTTTTATGTTTATAATGAAAACTTTGCATTGTAGATATTTTACTTTATATGTATATTTTTCAAAATTAAAGTATTTATATATTTCAGAATCAAAATGTGATAAGGAAAAAGTTCACAAACTGAAATTATACATACTGTTCTTATTTACAAGTGAGTCTGTTTTTAATTATTTTTTTTTTTTCAAAAACACTTGTAAAAAGAATTGAATCAAGAATGGAACATATGGCATCTGAGATATGTTACCAATAAAATGCCACACTGTCTTTCACACTAATATTTTAATTATAGTACAGTAGAGTGTCAATTATCCGAACTAATTGGGACCAAAGGTAGTTCGGATAATCAATCTGATAAAAGAATAAAAAAAACACAATGTAAAAATACAAAACAAATTTCAAATACATAAGTTATTCTGTCTCATTAGTTTTATAATTATTTGTATTAAATATATTAATTAGATATGTATACAGTAGTTTAATTGTCGATTGTTTCCGCATACAGTCAATGCTCATAATAAAAGCTTAGATTCTGTTATGTGCATGGGAGTATTGGCGGAGACTTTTATTATATTAAATATATTAATTAGATATGTATACAGTAGTTTAATTGTCGATTGTTTCCACATACAGTCAATGCTCATAACAAAAGCTTAGATTCTGTTATGTGCATGGGAGTATTGGCGGAGACCTCTTGTGTATCACAATTGAAAATTACGTTCAGATGAGTGATGTTCCCGTTAATTGATGCTCTACTGTATAAGAAAAATCTTTAATATGATATATTTACATATAGGTTACAATTATTTAAATGGTGCTCTTAGCAATGTTAAATTTAATATGAAGAAAAATTCATATTTTGTTCAAAATACTAATATAGATGAAAAGTTATTGAAATCTATATATGTAACTTTAGTTAGTTTTAAGGAATTTTTGAAATAACTGACAAAGTACTGACAATTTCAACTATCAATTGATTAAAATATTTATAGAAGCACTTTTAAAGCTTTTATAAATATTTTTAATGAATGAGCCATAAAATAAATTTTTTCTTATTATTGAAGAGCGATTTTTGTTTGCGAAAGTGCATTATTCCTGTTAAATAATATCCTAAATATCAGAAAAACTTTATTTTCGAAAATAATTTTCAGCTGAAAACTAGTCATCTTCAGCCTTAACATTTATAAATTTTATTTGTATTGTTTGGAAACTTTTTTAAGTACATTAAGTCTCATTACTTTGGAAAATTAAGACTAAATATAATATTGATTGAGGGTGCCTAGGATAATATGGAAGGTTTGGTAAATTTTATTAGTAAATAAACTGGATTTGAATACATTAAATGATGATGTATACACTATTTTCAGGTTAGATCTAATTTTATTGAATGTACAAATCGTCTTTAATTTACAACCATTTCATACTTATAATGGTGATGTCATTGGTCAGTGCAATTAACAAAAGGTTTGAATTTGTCTCCTATCATCTGATATATAAAAAGCATCATTTTTTTGTGTTTGACTCTCATATTTTTACGTTTTTAAGTTTATTATAATAAAGTGGTGTGTAATAATAAATATTTATAATGGTCTCCATATATTTTGGACATTTCTGACTTATAACCACTTCAGTTTACAAGAGTTGGGTTTGAATTGAATCCCTCGTAAGTCGAGGACTACCCGTAATGACTTTTATTATATAATTTAAAAGCGAATTGTCATTTGTCTTGTATTGATTTTTTAATTTTATTATAAAAATTAAAAAATACAACAGGAAGTGTGAGTGACAATTTGCCTCGGATAATGTGGAGTCTCAGTTAAATGAGATTCATATGATCGTGACTTTACTTCACAAAATATTATTTATGACAGAATGCACTTTCAAAAGTTTTGCAACAGCATAAATAAAACAAACTGTAAGGATGAAAATGGCTAATTTTAAGCTGAAAATGTTTCTACTTCTGCAATTTAGTGCTTGATTTAACATATAAAAATTATATATATATGCAATAGTGGAAAAAATTATTGCATCACTGTATAAATTTGTCAGAATTTATAAATACAAGCAAATTATTGATCAAAATTGTAAACTAAATAAATCTAGGATTTATTTCTTTGTTTTTCTGACTACAAAATCATGTAATTAGCATATTTGGATCCACTTTTCAAATTGTTACAATATTGTTTGGAGCAATAGGACATTTGTATAATAACTATACTTCACTAATGCATATTAAGTAATTCATTAAATAGTTTAATGTTATTTGCTTTGTTTGCTATTGTTGAACATTGCCAGCACCACAATATTTTCACATACAATGGCTGGATAGCTGAATATTTTTCTTTGGAACAGTGATGCAATAATTTTTTCCATTACTAACTAACTATAATGTAGATATTATTGCATAAGTTTCTATCTATAGTTGTCGGCCAGATGGCTGCAAGGATCCAGATTCAAATCTAGATCTCACACATCGTTTTTCAAGAGGGGTCTGGCCCTAGTCTGTTGAACCCCATCCTTCGACCTTCCAGTTGACCCACCGTAGTTGGTGGTCAGCCTGTACTGAATTCTAAAAATGACTACCACCAGATACAGCATATCCCATGTGATGGCTTAACCAAATTAATTTAATTACCTGTAGTTACATCTTTTATTATGAACAAACACTTGCAGACATGTTTTTAAAATTTCGTATCGTCATTAAAATAATGCATTTTTTTCTCGAGAATTTTGGTTATTTGAAATTATAAAAAGGATGCCTAAGTTCCTAAACTAGCTCGAAAGCAAAAACATAGCCTTAATTTATTTATATATCAGTTGTCTTCAGTCATTAATTTTTCTTTAACTTGCAAATTAATACTGAAGACTTTTGTTTATGTATAAATATATATGTTTTTACTGCTACTGTAATCTTCCTTTTGTAATTTTGTCTTTATTCTTTAAGCTTTTCTTCATAAAATCACAGAAATCTGAGCTAGAATATAAGAGATAAGAGACTACAGCAATGATGTTTTCAGCCAAATATTGCACTGGAATACACTATGCATCATTGTTTTAGTGAAGCAATTAATCCTACATACAATTTTTGATTATCCTTTATAATTAAAAAAATAATTTCAATTGATAATTCACGTACAGGATTGAATTCCTGGTATATAAAATTCTTTCATAATCAAAGAAAATAAGCATAATACTTTTGATATTTAATTGGATTTTTACTGAGAATTGATTAAGATTCTAAAATCAAACTGGATCAAACTTATAATCTTTTGATGACAGTTTCTTTTAATTTTCAATTTTCCTGTTTAATATTTTACTGGATATTTTTTTCTTTTATTGAAAGTGACAGAGAAAACTCTGTTTCTGATCCTTTTAAAGAAAAAAAGAAATAAAACAAGAAGGAAAAATAAAAGGATCCTGTCAGAAAAATATGGCAAGCCACTAGTGAAAAAAAAAGGGCACTCTTCAGTCACCTGTTACTGCATATGTGTTATATCAGGAGTTGGCAAACTACGGTCCGTGGGCCAAGTCTAGCCTGCTGCTTTTTTTTGTACGTCCCACAAGCTAAGAATGGATTTTACGATTTCAAAGTACCCGCTATAACGGCTGACAGCCGATTTGCGGAGTTTTGAAAAAGACTGCATGTGGCACGCCAGTAACTTCCCATTTGCATGCTCTTGCTGGCCTCTGCTGTTACTCCATGCAGTCACCGTTGTACGTCCCACAAGCTAAGAATGGATTTTACGATTTCAAAGTACCCGCTATAACGGCCGACAGCCGATTTGTGGAGTTTTGAAAAAGACTGCATGTGGCACGCCAGTAGCTTCCCATTTGCACGCTCTTGCTGGCCTCTGCTGTTACTCCATGCAGTCACCATTACAATTAGGCAGAGTTTATAGTATCACGTGTATCGCTATTCTTCTCGTGCTGTTCTATCGTGAATCTATAATAGTTCTCTATATCGTTCTCGTGTTATGACCCGTGCATATCTATATCCAACATGTCACTGTCAAAGCAAGAAAAAAAGAAAAAAGTAGACTTATTTTGCTTGTTATTTAAGTAGGCCTATCTACAGAAATATAGTGTGCCCCTTTGGCTTGTGGAAACTAAAATATTTAATTTGGTCCTTTACGAAAAAAGTTTGCTGACCCCTGGGTTAGATGTAGGTGAATTCTGTCCCCACATACAAGAGACCTTGGAATATCTTAAAAATGTTTAGCTATGCCCATTATTTTTATCTGCCATTATATAATAATTAAATGATAGTATAGGAGACAAATAATCACTCAGTGCTTTGTCATCAAAGGATTAATAATAAATCCAAATTTCATTTCATATTTTTGATATTTCAGTGAACTTTTCTTAACGAAATAGCCGCAGATGTAATTTGAATTGCACTACGAAATACAATATAGAAAAAACTTTAAGCAGCATTTTCAGCATTAAGGCTTGTTTATAGTCCAAAGTGGTGGAGATGCTCACCAGCGACATCGAGGTTAGAAAAAAATTCATAGATTTATACTTCGACATTATCTATAATGCAGTGTAAAGACACGAAGTTGACGGCCTAAAATTCGTTCTAGGTTTCAATGTTATGGTTATACCACGATGCTTTACTATACTCCGACATTATCTATAATGCAGTGTAAAGACACGAAGTTGACGGCCTAAAATTCATTCTAGGTTTCAATGTTATGGTTATAACACGATGCTTTGCAATGTGACACAAAATGGCAGAGTGTTTGAATAGCAATGTTGAATTTTTTATTGAGGCATTTAAAGATTACTCTTGTTTATATAATACTAACTATAAACAAGCAAATTATAACACAGCATGACAGACGTTCTAGGCACTAGCAAAACATTAGCTTCGTCGGACTATAAACAAGCCTTTAATAAGATTTGGTCATCACACTTATAAAAAGACTATTTTGAACAGAAAATAATGTATAAGTTAAGCCGAACTTTTGTTTTTGAGCTAGTCTAGGAGGTGCAGACCAATTTGGTCATCACACTTATAAAAAGACTATTTTGAACAGAAAATAATGTATAAGTTAAGCCAAACTTTTGTTTTTGAGCTAGTCTAGGAGGTGCAGACCAAAATTTCCTAATCTGATAACGAAATTGCTTTTTTCTTTAACATAAAATAGAGTATTTATTTTATAACTTTGATTAATAATAATTATTATATTTTAATGTAAATTATAAAAATACAAATATGTATTTTGTACTGTTTATTAGCTGAAATTTACTTTCATAAAATTGTAATGCAAAAGTTTTCCCATCAGTGTGAAAACACATATTTGTAAATAAAAGTATGTCATTAAAGCATTCCAAAGAGAGCAAAATCTTTAATAACTGAGACTATATAGATTTTTTTATTGAATGCTGAATATGTGAATATTGCTATAGTATAAGATTATCCAGTATTTTATCTGGACAAATATCATTTGATTTCATACAACCATATGAGTTTTAAATGTGATGATAAAAGGCTTTAGACATAATTTATTTGTAATTTTTCAATAAATTTATACTTTTTAAATATTAATTTGCTCTATTTATTTTCTACTAATACATAAGCAGTTATATTATTACTAAATAGTACAATAGGTCCTCATTTAACATTGCCTGAGAATTATTTCACTCTTATGTCACAAGTTCAAACAAAATAAGTTTTTTAGGAGAAAAGGTTCTTATACAGGAGACACGAGACAGAGAATTATTTCACTCTTATGTCACAAGTTCAAACAAAATAAGTTTTTTAGGAGAAAAGTCCTATTTTCTTATACAGGAGACACGAGACAAAAAAAAAAAATGTGTTGGAAAACTATAGTAGTAGTAGAAAACCAGATAACGTTTATGGGAGTTAACTTGAATGTACAAGTTTGTCTATGAAACACTGTTTAACTATATTGTAAGTATGTGAAAATGCTTCGACTTTCCAACTAGAGAACTTGGGATTGAATTAAAATCCTATCCCTTGAAAATTTATGTAAGGAGTCTGGTCTCTTCCTCTATCATCCCACTGACATCTGCAAGTGTAGTTGACATATAATAGAGACTGGAATGGAACTGCTCTTAACTGACATTAGGAAAAACTAATAGCAGACCTGTGAATTCTAAAGTGTCTTTTATTAGAAAATAATTTTGTTTCCTGTAAATCAAAATTCATAATTGTTAATGCAATATTTTCTAATTAAAATTTACACTTAAAATCACGTTTTTCATTTATTTCATCCAATTGAATTATACAGTAAAGATTAGACGATAAAAATTATTAAAAAATGTAAAGTATACACAAAAGAAAGTGCTCTATGAATATAATCCGGACTGATAAAACTGCCTGTGGGTTTTTATTTTTGGGAATCTCTTCCAAATGTTAAATGAGGACTTACTATATATAATAAATGTAGTACTTGATATGAGCTACATAATAGATATATCAATTTAAACATACTATAAATTGATTTTTGTTTTCAGTCTTAAATAAAAAATTATAGTATGTGCTGTGATTTTAATTGTATATGAAATTAAATTCTATAAAAGAAAGTGACTTTAATAAATCCATGATATAAACACACAATATACTGTCATAAAAACTTCAGGTGAGGCAGTTAAGATTTTTAATTTTTAAGATCTTGCTTAATTCCAAAAATAAAATTAGTATGAAATCAAAATCATATATTCTTGGCCATCTTGAATCTATTTTGAGCTTTGAGTACTCAAATGTTATATTTTTAATTTTTAAGATCTTGCTTAATTCCAAAAATAAAATTAGTATGAAATCAAAATCCTATATTATTGACCATCTTGAATCTATTTTGAGCTTTGAGTACTCAAATGTTATTTTTTTATCACTTCCAATGAACAGGGAAAGTACGGCTCAAATCTCGTTATCGGTAGACTATTTTTTTTCAGACTGTGTGATGAAAGTGTTCATTTTAAGTGTTACTTTCAAATCAAGTGTTTCTCGCTTGAGTAGACTGTTTATTTTCTGGCCATTCCGATCTGTGATTCATTTGAATCTAAGATTTCAAGCCACTCGATAGAGTTTAATAAAAAAAAATATGGCAGAATGTTAATACACACATTTCATAAATTTCAGCTGGCAGGTCTGCAATTAATCGGATAAATTCATAATAATATAAATTCTGAATCTTATAAATTCTGCAGTCTCGTCGTTCTGTAAAAATTAAAAAAAAGAAAAAAAAAATATGAAAATTTCGGTATAACAACATAAACATTATTATACCGGAATAATAATCTTTCTATTGTTATGTTTTAATAATTCTTCAAAATCTCTAAACGTTGTGTATATGAGCCGACATTCTTCTGTCAGGTAAAATTAGGTTGATAATTTTCTTCATTAGATACGTTCTAAATTTACTAACGGACAGTAAATTTTTAGTAGTATATAATGTGAAGTTAAGATTTTAAGAAAAATATTACAAAATCAAATATCTTATTTTTTCTGCCTTTAATGTTTTTGAGCTCGCTTAAGTAGATTGTTTAATTTTTACTTGTTGTCAATTATTACGAATAGGGAAAATACAGGATTTTTATCCCGTCGTTAAAAATCCCGTATTTTCCCTATTCATAATAATTGACAAAATAATCTCCCGATTTTATATCGAAATATCGATTTTATTTCTATTATATCGATTTTTCGATTTCGAAATATCGATTATATTTAATAGATATAATTGAAAATTCGATATAATCGATTTTTCGATTTCGATTATATTTAATAGATATAATCGAAAATTCGATATAATCGATTTTATTTCGATTATATCGATTTTTAACGACGGGATGAAATCGCGCGTTAAAAATCGGGAGATTATTTTTCTTCAGCTTGTGCGATGAAAGTATCCATTTTGTCTTTCTGAAATTACGTTACATGTGATCTGAAGGTGGTTCATTTGAATCCAGTTAACATTTCAATCCACTCGATAGAAACAAACTTCAATAGTAACGACATAATTACCGCAGTATATTAAACAATTCATTTTTCGCAGGTATGTCTGCTATTAATAAGATAATTTCAGCATCTTCGTATAAATTCAGTTCTCATCGTTCGGTAAAAATTATTTAAAAAAATTGAAAATTCCGTATAACAATATTAACATTGTTTATACCGAAATTGTTCTTTTTATTGTTGTTTTAACAATTCAAAAATCTCTGAACGTTGTGTATATGATCCGAAATTCTTCTCTCACGAAAATTACATTGATAATTTATTTCATTGCGTAAGATTACGCTAGAACATAAGTAAATGGTATAATGTATAGTTAAGATATTAAGATAGGATATTTGATTTTATACTAATTTTATTCTTAAAATGTTAACTTTACATTTTCATCTACTCCAAGAGTAAATTTTAAACATATCTAATGAAATGAGTTATCAAATTATCAGCCTAACTTTACCTGAGAGAATTTCGGCTCATATACAAATAACGTTCAGAGGATTTTAAAGAGTTGTTAAAACATAATAGAACATTTCACTATAATACTGTTTGTATTGTTGTACCGAAATTTTCAGTTTTTTGTTTAATATTTTACAGAACGACGATGAGACTACTGAATTTATAAGATGCTAAAATTATCTTATTAATCGCAGATCTCTGCCCACTGAAAATTTATGAAATGCCTGCATTAGCATTTCCGCGATAATTAGGTTTTTTTCTATTAAACTCTCTTTTTTTGTCAACAGATGACGCCACACTACATTCGCATTTTTTTTTGTTTATAGATGACGCCATTTTGCACTTAGTGAGAATACTAAGTGACGGGGCGAAACAAGCCCTTCCACAGGCTGTCCACCCCTGCGAGTACTAAGTGGCGGGGCGAAACAAGCCCTTCCACAGGCTGCCCACCGATCCGGAAAGGGTCAGTCGAGTTGTGGAGGACGGGGATCGACGTGCCGGGCCCGGACCCGGCGGGGCGAAACAAGCCCTTCCACAGGCTGCCCACCCCTGCAGAGGGTCAGCCGGATTGCGGAAAACGAGGATCGACGGGCGGGCCCGGACCCATTACTCTACAATAATTTTTTCTTGGTGTTGGGATTTTTTTTTCCGTCAGTGTATTTTCAAGAGGTAGGACCCGAGTCCTCCAGAGTGGAAAGACGAAGCGTTTCCACGCGGCCAATCCAGCCTCTCCGATTGGAAAGGGGCGTAAAAATGCAAGAAGAAAAACATTTAACCGAGTACTCAAGCGAAGCTCAAAACAGATACAAGGTGGCCAAGTTGATAAAATTAGTATATTCTATCTTCAAATCTTATTATTAAAATATACAGTCGAGTCTCTGTATTCCGACACTCTGCGAACCGTCGCGCCGCCCACCTGAGATTTTCATGTCACAACTTGTCGATGTGGAGAAAAACTGACGTAAACAAATTATCAATCGCTATTCGTTCGTTGTGCAGGCATTATAGTGGAAATAATTTTTAAGTTCAGTACAGTAAATAGTGTTTTTACTGTATCAGTGTTTGTTATTTATCTTTACATAATGTCACATATCGGAAAAAAGTGAAAAGCATTGCCTGTGATCGAAAAGGCAGAAATAATTAAAAAACTTGACTGGCCGCGATCGCGTCGCGTCCGAGATAGGTTTAGATCACATGGTTACTAATAACGGTTTTTCTCAGCAATGGTTAGTGATAACGTCTAACGTTAACAAGGCGAGATTCTGCATTTCACGGAATCCGAGATTTTTTTTACAGGTAACAGTCGATAAAACGTGCCTACCTTGATCGCATCCAAGTCACCTAGCGGCCGAGATAGTTTTAGAATGAATCTTTAACATAACGGAATTGTCTTATCGATTTTGTTTCGATTATATTTAATAGATATAATCGATTTTATTTCGATTATATCGATTTTTAACGATTATAATTTTTTAATTATATAAGATTTATAGTTATATTACAAAAGTTTTAGAATGAATCTTTAACATAACGGAATTGTCTTATCGATTTTGTTTCGATTATATTTTTGTAATATAAATATAAATCTTATATAATTAAAAAATTATAATCGTTAAAAATCGATTTTATTTCGATTATATCGATTTTTAACGATTATAATTTTTTAATTATATAAGATTTATAGTTATATTACAAAAATATAATCGAAATAAAATCGATTATATCGAATTTTCGATTATATCTATTAAATATAATCGATGTAATCGAAACAAAATCGATAAAAAAAACCACGTGATTTAAAACTATCTCGGCCGCGACGCGACTGGACGCGATCGCTTTCTCGCCGGAGCCGCTATAAAAGACAAGTACCCAATTTTTTTCGTTGAACATTCAATAATCCGATAAACCACAGTACCATACGTGTGTAGGATTAGGGAGAGCCTTCTGTATACTTCTCCGTAATTAAATAGAAATCTAATTAAAATGACAAGTACCCAATTTTTTTCGTTGAACATTCAATAATCCGATAAACCACAGTACCATATGTGTGTAGGATTAGGGAGAGCCTACTGTATACTTCTCCGTAATTAAATAGAAATCTAATTAAAAAATTATCAAATTATTAATCTAATTTCACCTGAGAGAAGAATTTCGGCTCATATACGCATAACCTTCAGAGATTTTTGAAGAATTGTTAAAATACTACTTTCTATTGTATATTGTTATGTACAATAGAAAAAAACATTTCGGTATAATAATGTTTATATTGTTATACCGAAATTTTCAAATTTTTTTATAAAACGACGAGGAGACAACTGAATTTATACGAAGATGCTGAAATTATACTATTAATCGCAGACATACCTACCAAAATTTTCTGAAATGATTTAAAGAAATCATGTCAGAATATTAAGTTCTATAGTAAGTCAACTTGAGTAGATTTTTAGTAATAACTTTCTGTTATATATTTTATCCCACCAAAAACAAAAAATGCGAAAAAATGGGCCAAGTTCTATTGTACCAGTTTGTATGGCCACCAAAACAGTACAGATCTAAAACAGGTGCCAAATTTAATTCCAACCCAATGTCGAAAAATCAGATTTAAATACTGAAATAAATTCAATACAGTGTCACCTTTTTCAGGTTTTTACTTGACAAATTTTAATATCCATGTTAGCTGGGTAATAAATGAGTTAAGTACCAGATTTTTGAGTTATGTTGTGACTAATCAGTGTTGCCAACTGATGCAAAAAGCATTAAAAAATAAATAAGAGGCTTTTCTACCTTTATCACAAAAAAATATTATTTTATAGTAAATATATAACTAGCAAGAAAATGTAGTGGTCCTGGAACTCGGCACCTGTTTTAGATCTCTATCCTAATTATTAGATTTTAAGTGGTGGGACTATTCTAGATTACTTATACCCTTGGAGGAGTCAGCCGAATCCAAGCTATCTGGTAGAAAGTAAGTGTTTCCACTTTGCCAATTCAGGCACTAGTTCGGATTTTTATGTCACTTCCCTTAGAAATATGGCGTATGACTCACTTGTTTAACATTTAAAATTTTCCCATGCGGATGCCACGCAATTAACACTAGACAGTACAGAACTGTAACCACACATTAAGTCAGTTGCATTTTATCTACATTATTATTTTCATTTCTCCTATTTTACATTCAGTTTATGAATTAAAAATTCACAAATACAATGATAAGAAATGTTTAATAATTGTAATTAAAATAATTATCCTGTATGACAACATAACACAGTAATGTAGCTTTTGGAAATTTATTATTATTGATAAATTTGCTAGAGAACAAAATATGTCCACTTTTGTCATTTATTAAGGATAACAGATTTGTTATTTGTAGATAATAAAACTGAGAAGTAGAGCAGATTATTATTTAAATGATTAACTTTTTGTAAAATGTAAATTATTTATTGTATGTTGTGTCATTTATTGATAAATTTTCTATAAGGATTCATGTTAAATGTTTTATGTTGTTTGCCATTGGCTCAAATGAAATGCACATTTATAGACAAATAAGTACAAGGCAAACTATAAAAAAAAAAATATGTATCGCTGCCACGGATATTAATGTTAATGTTTGTAGTATTAGTCATTTGATACTGTTGTTGATCTTATAAAGGCAAAATTTATAAATTGGATAAAAATTTTAAGTTATGAAGTAAATATTTTATACAAATAAATATACAAAACATTACTTATTCTTTATTTCAGAACAAGATTTGGAATTTTCGATTCACAAAATAAGTGAGATCATCCATTTAGAAAATTTTTTTGGATAATATTTGGTAAAGGTTTCGATAAAACAGCTGAAAGTCGCCATTTTTTCCTTTTTTTTTTTTTTTTTGCCAAAGGCCCCAGGAAGTTGCATTACAACAGAAATCAGAACAAGCAAGACTGGATTACACAAAAGGCCAGTGACCAGTACTCGTGCTGCATTCGGAACAGGAAGATACTTCCGAATGAGCGTAGCTTTCAATAAATAATCTTTTATCATTATTTCCAAATTAAATTTTTAATTAATTTATATAAATAAAAACTAACAACAATCAGATATCACACCATTTACCCATCTGAAATGAAAATATATTTCTGCCAAACACAAAAGGAAATTTTTTTCTTAAAGGGATTTTTTACTCATTAGAATTCATGTTTAAAAATAAATTTTAAAAGAGTTTTTTTTTTGTGCGCTAAAGGAATCTTCTTGCATTTAGCATTAAATATATAAAAGAAATTATCATTATTACTGATGTTTACATCATAAAACTTGACACACATAGGTCTATATACATATATATCTATAAATGTTTATAGTAATATATATATATGTATATAATCATAAAATTTTAATTAACAACATAATAAAAACAAAAAAATGATAATCTTTTAGTCATAAAGTAAAAGAAATCACTCATTTTACTTACATGATCATACTTAACTTAAGAATGGAAAATTACAGCCATACCCATATGTACAGATGTTTAATGTTAAGTACAGGTGAATATATCCTCTTATCTACAAACATAATTCTTTTAATGAATCAACAAAACTTGGAGTGTCATTCAGCACTACTTGCATAGAAATAACAATTTATACGTTGTTTACATAGAGTTCTATTCACAAGTGCACTTTCAAAATTTTTTTCCCATCATGATGTATCTAAATTTAATTCAATTTTTACAAAATGTTTTTACTTTATTCTTAAATTTCAACAGTAATATATTTACTGCCAACCATCTTCTTTTAATAAATTAATATATACTGTATATATATATATATATATATATTTTAATATTAAACTCACTATGTTTTAAATAATTTGGAAATTTAAGTTATTGTTTATATGTTTTTGATACTCTCCCCTGAAAGAATTCAACATATTTGTTTACAAATGATACTTTATCTTCAAAAGTATTTTCACATTTTTTTAAACATAATTCACAGTGTTTTTCTAAAACATTAGTTATTGTATAATATATACAAATTTTCATGTATTTCATGCACATTGTGATAGGAACCTGAACAAATATAATGTTCTGGATGAATTTAACTACAAAGAATCAAGTTTGGGGAAAATATTTAAGAATTAAATAAGATAATCTGAGTTATGATTTGGAGTTACAAGGAAAGCCGAAGCTATGTTCATGTTAAACATAATATTATGCAAATAGTAATAAAATAATTTTTTTCCCTAATTTCAGTGAAATTATAATGAAATGTTACATCAGAGACATAATTTCTTCTTTCAAATCAGAAGTGTAATGGAATTTGGAAACATTATTTTAATGATTATTTTGTAATAAACTGTTTTGTTTACAATCATGAAATCATATCACATGATTTTCATCTTCATAGTCCACATTTATAAACATTAGTGCAATTCAAAATCAATAACATTGATGGCTGAAGTACACTCTGGGAATGATTAAAGGAATCCTTGTTCACCATTTTGTAAACCACCTTCATCCAATTAAATAGATGAAACTGGAAGAAACAGCTTAATTTGTCCACACTGCTTAAAAAAAGTGTTTGTGTACCCTGTTTCTTATCCAGCTCAGATCTTTTGACCATCAATAAATTAATGATGTCTGAAAGAAATAAGCATCATATTCACACAAAACTGTAGAAAGTTAAGATCAGTGTTTTTGCTTATAATCTCCCTGACCACTTTCAAGTCTTTCATATACACTTGGCGTTCGGAACCCTTCTTTTCTTCTCCACGAATCACCATGACCTTGATAAGAACTATATGGTCCCATTGGACTATGTTCACCAACTAACGGTGGCGGTTGTGTTACTGAAGGAGGAATTTGTCCTGGAACTGATGCACCATAATTAAAGTTACTATGGCTTGAATACACAGATGGCACATTATAAGAAAAAGTCCCACTATGTGGTGGATGCATTTGACCATGAAATCTGAAAAATAAAGAATATATATTTATTTTTTGAATAAAAAGATTTTAGATGAATTAACTGGAGAATGCATGATTGTTCAAAACAAAGCTAGTTAAAACAGTAAAAAATTAATTAGTTAATTTATTAATCACTAACTAAAGACATTAGTCCATATTTAACTTTTTAAAATTTATGATAAATTTCAAATTATTCCACTGAGTTGTTTGGCTAGTTTTGTTTTGATAGATTTTAGATGAATTTTAAGAATTTACCTGTTTCAAAATCTCAATTTTTTTCTTATATGCACAAAATTAATAAACAATAATGTTTACTTATATGTATATTTATTTATCCCTTGGGATTTTTTTTATAATATTTAAGTCATAATATATATTTAACAATATAAATTTAATACAGAAAATTATATCTTAATAAATTTTATTATTTTACTGTTCAGAAAATAATATATTAATACAGTGGAGTCCAACTTTTTGTACATGTGACAGAGTTTAAAAAGAAAATGATGATCAGAAGACATATCATCCATATCAAAAATTAGGAAAAATTATTTTTGTATTAATTATAAAACATAATTAATACAAAAATATATTTATTATACATGGTGTGCCAAGATAAACCGAATCAACCAAGTAACTGAATCCTATGTCGGATTTGCCGTATCTTGACCCATTCTGTATATAGGAAATTATTAAATGAAATTTTTATTGTTTTGAAGTATAATAAACAATAAAATTTAATTCTGTATATTATTATAATTTCACAATATTTAAGTTTACAGTTAATTTCTTGCTCTCATTCTAGGAAAGATCCAGATACATCCATTAAATAACATAACCTATATTCTGATGCAATGAAATTAAAGATATCTGGTTATTCATATGAATTAAAAGTTTATAGTTATGGATGTTTGAATGCATATATATATGTAATAAATCTTAAAGTTTGCCTCATATAAAGCTTTTAAACCTTTTTATCAATACTGCTCAAGCCACATTAAAATATCAGTGGAGAGCCACTCAAGTCTACAGGCCATTGGACACCAGTGAATTAATTAATACTAAAAAATCTAAACAACTATCATAAAAATTATAAATATGATATCAGAAATAAAAAATAAGACTCCTAACTTTGACTAAATTATGACAATGACAAACCAAGATATTAAATTTATGAATGCAGTTAAAAAAATACTTATTATGAGGGAAAACACATCATCAAATACATATGAAAAACATGTTCTCATCCATCCTCTGTTCTATAAAAATAAGACAACACCAAAGTACTTACACACAAGTACAAGCTAAGTAAAATGTTTTATTAGTTTGTATCTGTACAATATAAGCCCTTTATTTTTTATTTTCTTATATTCAAACATCCTTTTGAGGTTTTTTTTAAATAGAAATTAATAAATAATAATATACTGATGTATTTAATAACTTAACTATTACAGCTAAGTATTTCTTGACTAATGATAGAGATTAGTTCCAAAAATTTTGAACCCTACTATCTTAAGTTGGAAATGTGCAAATTTATGGATTAATAAAATTATTAGACACAACAGAAAACAAATACAAGTATCTAATGTGTCAGGTTTTATATTATTTCTATAAAAATTCATCTAATTTATTGATAACTGAACAGGAGTATAAAATCCAAGTTTAATAAAGTTCAGGTTTATACAGAGAATTTTATTATTATAAAATTTAATCTAAATTATGGTTCAATTATTAATTAATAACAACAATAAACTTGAATATTTAGTTAAAATTTATATGACATAAAAATTATTATCTAAAGCAATTTTTAAAGTATGTTCATTATGGAATATAGCAAGTTTGTTCCTGAAAATAGCAACAGAAACAAACAACAATACAGAAACCAAAAATTTCATTGATCTAGCACAGGGCTGTCCAATTATAATGAGCCCGAGGGCCGCAGCCGTGTTTAGTAGAAATATGGAGGGCCACAGTTACAAAAAAGGGGGCGGGGCTTTGGTCTTGATACGCTAATGTCTCAACAAACAGAACGCATAAATATAACGCTTTTTGGAAACCAATTTTATTTCCAGATTAACAAACCTTATCACAAAATTTTATTTACCAGATTGCATCTAATAAACATACATACATACCATTTTTGTTTATATCTA
This sequence comes from Olivierus martensii, assembly GCA_000484575.1. Lineage (NCBI taxonomy): Eukaryota > Metazoa > Arthropoda > Arachnida > Scorpiones > Buthidae > Olivierus > Olivierus martensii. The sequence goes on along the minus strand of AYEL01089862.1, from coordinate 9,008 downwards.
TTTAATGTGATAAATGATGGCGGGCAGCAGCATTTACAAGGGCTGGATATTTATATCCATTCCTGTTTAGTTATCTGCAGAATACGTAAAAGAAGAATCTCCAAGGCAGGTTCTGAATCGATTCTTAACAATTTTCATGTTAGAAAATGCACCTTCACACAAATAAGTACTATCAAACGTTGATAGTACTTATACTTTCCGACTAAAATCACAAAAGTCAGGAAAACATTCGTTAAACCAAGCAGTTAACATGTGATTTGTTATGAAAAAGTCATTTTCCCACCGCTACTAATATACTTAATTTTCATTTTCTATTTTACGTTTTCTCTAACTCATTTCAAAATGCAACGAGCTCATAGTAAAATAAAAATAAAATTAAATAACAGTAAACAGTAAAATAAAATTAAAACACAATCTCACAACAATGGTTACACAATCACTGAAATGTGTGTTAGAAACCAAAAATAACTAATATACAGTAACAATTTAAACTGAAATAGCTAAAACTAAAATTGACGTAATTGAAAGTCTTATAAAAATGTGATATGTCATTGATAGCTTGTTGATCATTAAATAATTACTAATAATTAAGAAAAATTAATTAATTGAGTTAATATAATTCAATTTTAGGTTTCTTTTTATTATTCTCTCAAAAAAGTAATAAATAAAAGTGAAAAAATATTAAAAAGCAATATTATATTACAAACTGTGAAAGCCTCGCGGGCCACACAAAATGGCTTGGCGGGCCGCATGCGGCCCGGGGGCCGCCTATTGGACAACCCTGATCTAGCATGTAAGTTTATCAAGGGACGGGTTTCTAATTCAATCCTGAATCTCTTAAATGGAAAGCCACAGTATTTGTACCTAATCAATCCAGTTGAATATCCTATGTGTATATAATTTAATTAATATATTGTTCATAGACAGTATTGCATACTTTAATTAGTGCTCATATAAAATACTGTTACCATGTTTTCTAATAGGTTTCCAACTTGTTTTCTCTATTATGAAAGGAAAACAGGGCTTTATACCATTTACTTCCTTCAAATTTTTAATATTTTGATTAATTAATTTAATTTTTTTCTGCCAATGTAGTAACAAAATAACATAAGTGAGGTGGCATTAAACAAGGACTCATTATATATTAAAACCCTGATTTGTATTGTGTGTAAAATATGCCCCAATAATTTTTTTATATTATTAAAATTTTTAGCTATATTGCAAAAATCTATAGTTTAAGCAATACATTTATACAATAAAAACAAAATAATAGATAATTACACATACTTCAAATTTACATCATCTTGTCATATATTGTTTCTCACATCATTTATCCCAGATCCAATTTATTAAGCCAAGTGTCCAGATTCATCTCTATGTTGTTCTGATTGTATCTAACAAGTAAGCAGCAAACTATTAACTCGTGTATAAAGTTGCCTCCAAATACTACCTATCTATTCAATCTATGGATAAAGGCGTGATCCTGATGTTCAAAACTTATTAAACTCTATAATACGTTATCAGTTTGAATACATTAATATAGAAGATGAAGATCCGATATTGAAGGCATCCTGAAAAGCTTATAATATTCTTTATGCAATAATAATTATAGAGGATTCACGAACAGAATACACTTAGAAAACAATGAAAATTTTAAACTCAGAAGCTAATCTAGATGATCTCATGGCCAAGACATTATAGGAACAAACCTGATTTTGAAGTTGATATTAAAGATGCTTTCATATTTTTAAATTTTTATTATCAGGAGCTCATGCTCAATGATTTAGTCAAAATTTGGAAGCAAAATATTCTTGAAGAAGCTTAACTACTTGATTCTGAACTTAAGGAGAGAGCTATGACAATTTAAAAACTGAGTGAGGAATTTGGATTCATTGAACTGACATCTAGAAGACAAAGATTCAAATGAATAGCAATAACTAGATATAGATATGAAATAAAAATGTTTGCTATTAGGAGATTTTGAGAAAGAGTAAGATGTCTTTTGCATCATAAGATTTATTTGTTTTTTAATTTTTTATTATTGCAGAGCAAATTAAATTTTGATCTAGAAAAATAGATAATGTTTGAAGTCAATTATACCATTTATATTACTTTAAGTAATGTCATCAATCTTAAAACCACTTGTGTAACTTTGGGGATGAAGTATTAATATATCATATAAACCAGGGGTGGGCAACCTTTTTTTTGTAAAGGGCCGTATAGAAAAATTTATGGTGGGCCACGGGCCAAAACAAAAAGAATTGATGATGATAGTATTTATTTAAAAAAAGAGAAGGTACAGATATGTAAGTATACATAGCATTGGTATTAGATATAATAAAATAATGTGGCCCGCAGGCCGGAGTTTGCCCACCCCTAATATAAACAATACTGTATGAACTTCAATTATACAAATAATATTGTATATGGATTTTTGTGCTTATATCCATTACATAATGGAAAGATTGGACTTGCCATGCAGACTAAATAAGAATTCAGTAAAATGGATGACAATTTAATAATATTTTGTGTAAAAGAAAAAAGAAGGGAAAAAAGAATATTCTTCAGAAAAAAAAAAAAATAATAATAATAATAATGAGTAGAAAGAGGGATGTGAACAAGTTGAAGCAAAACATGAACCAGAAATTAATTTAATCATTTTTTTTTATAAGTTATTACAGGTAGAACTATTCAGATAGATTCTGACTTAAGTAAATAATTGGGATTGAAGATTTTTATGTACCTTGGATATTGCAGAAGTCAGAAAAATTATTTTTTAACAAAAATTCTGAAATAAAAGCTATTGTAACTTCTGTAATTGTATCTGTAACAAATTATGGAACCCTAATGCTCTCACACTGAAAACGAAACAATGCCACATGATACAATATCATACCAGTAACATGATACTTCAGATTAACAAACAATACACCAAATATAAATTAGTTAATTAATTATGATCTTTTAAATTGGTTGTAAACCAATATATTCTGACTTGTGTCTTGCAAATATAATAGATATTTATGCCTTACATACTTCAAAAAAAAAAAAAAAAATTGGAAAATTTTTTTTCTTAAGTTCAGATTTATATAAATTGGAGACTACCTGTATTTAATTATGAATTATGTTTGAAGTAAAAAATGAAAATGCAGTAAGATAATAAATATATTACTTTTAATTAATTTTATGGAAAACAATAGCCTGATATGCATGCTTCCACTTTGCATTGTATGTTTTCCAGAATATGACTACAATGTAGATCAGCAGTTTAGCATAATTAATGTAACAGTAAAGATCAATAATAAACTTAATTTTATATATAAAATAACAAGAAAAAATAAATACTAGTACTTAAAATTATATTTAAAGTATTAGTTTATAAAATATAGAATATTAAATTGATTAAAAAAATATAATATTAAGAAGAAAATTATATAGAATCTAGTAAAGAAAATAAGAATAAAAGCAGCATCTGTATATATAAGAATAGGTCACTAATAAAAATATATTTTCTTTAAAACTAAAATCATAAAGTAATTATTATTATAATTTTTATCAATTATTGAATGAAATTTATATAATAAATTATTTAAATCTAAACTGAATATCAATAATGATCATAAAAACATACTATTAAAAATGCCTGTTACTGAACTGGATCTACCTAAATGCATTATGTAAAATAAAGCCAAATCAACAATGAATTTTACATGAAAGTCGGATTTCTAATTTCATGTTGAGAGTATTATATTGTAAAATGATTCATCTGTAGTTTATACATGAATTAAATAAAAGATCTGGATTCACAGAGGAAAAATCCTAATTAGTTCAAATTTAAAATATTGTAAATATTTAAAATAAACATCTTGAAAGCACTAAATAGTCATGTGCATTGTTATTTTTAATTAGTATATATTTTATTTATAAAATATATTTTAATACAAAAATTCCACATAGAAATTCCGATCTATATATTTTAATACAAAAATTCCACATAGAAATAATTGATTCAATATTTTCCTTAATCAATAGTTTACAAATGATTAATTTTAAAGATTCTGTACTGCATATTCCAGCTTTAAATTAATAATGAAAGATAAAGAAAAGAAAACTGATAACTGCTATAACTTTTAAAAAGATTGTAATAATGAAAAGTATAGTAAATTTTGATTAAAAACTGATATTAAGAGAGGCGAATTATATAGTTACCTAGGATCTCTCCTCTCTGCATGTATTCTATCTCGCTTATTATAATTACTTGGTCCATCATCTCTAGCATATGATCTGTAATTATCTCTCTTGTAATCACTATTATATCTAAAAATAAGAAAAACTGTTATCTATTTCCATGAAACAATTTCACTTCAATTTTTAGGAATATAATAAAATTTCTCTCTCTCTCTTTTTTTTTTTTTTATTTATAATGAAAACTAATTTCAAATATATGATAACATTTCTATTTACTGGCAGCTAGGCTATGCAACAAAACTATGATTATTTTCAAGATGTTATCCACTTATGTAATATTTTAAAGTTCTACTTATAATTATCAAGTTTAATAATAAAGAGATACTGGTTATTTCATAAATAAATATTCTGAAACCAAATTTTTGATGACAGCAATTTATTTTTTTGGATTTTCTTATAAATTGTGGTTTCACTCTTTTTTTAATCATAAAAATAAATATTCAAAGAATATAATGAACTATAAAATTTTTAAATTTATTATCTTTCTTTTAATTTATCTTATAAAGTATTTTTTATTTCATATATAATTTTATTATGATGTGGTTAAAGATTAATATCTAATTACTTTAATAACATGGCTGAGATTATTCATGCTAAAGAATTTCAAGATTATTATATAAAATATTTTTAAGAAAACAATTTGAAAAGTATTATTTATTGTTAGTATACCATTCCCTTTTATGTAATTAGTAATGATTGTAAAAAATATAGAAAATACTCCAGTTTGAAAAGTAAGTACATATAAGGATTTCATTAAAATTTTAAATTATGCTGTAAGAAATATTTACTTTACCTATCTTTATGATGTTCCCATGATTGCGATGAGTTACTATGCATCCATCTATCTCCCATTCCACTTGAACTTTGTGAATAATTCCTATAAGGAGATACCATGTAGCTATTTGGAGTACCTTTCTGTAATGGACTTCCTTTGTCTCTCGAATAATTACTACTTTTATCTAGATGACTGGAAGAATTTTTAAGGATTAATTAAAATTCTATAAATATTCATTAATCTTATATCACAGAATAAATAATTTAATGAAAAATAAACTACTGCAGTACAATACTTGTATATTTAACAAATAATATAAATTTTACTACTACTATTGGGGAAAAAATCAACAACATATTTAAAAAGTACTATTTATTATAAGGAATATTTAATATAAATAGGCAAACAGAGATGGTTTATAAAATCCATCTCTGTTTTATTATAACACTATTTGCCCAGCTACTATTTCATAAGAAATTTTGTCCTCTGATAAGTTAAATCATAACAAAATGAGGCAATGGTCCCATTCATTAACTATCTAACATAGTCATTTTTACCCTTTTTTCTGTTGAGGAACACATTTTAATATTTTAAAATTTGGCAGCACTTTTTCTGTTGAGGAACACATTTTAATATTTTAAAATTTGGTGGCACATCTTTCTGTTGAGGAACACATTTTAATATTTTTAAATTTGGTGGCACACGTTCAGGAACACATTTTAATATTTTAAAATTTGGCAGCACACCTAAATATTTTATATAATAACTTAGATTTAACAACAAACTTTTATTAACAGATTATTATATTTATTCTTATTTATTATATTCAGATTCATGTACACATGATCATTAAAAGACATCTCTTATTAAATTATAGGGCCACCTGCAGATTTACTATACATACATGTACAAATAATCATTAAATGGCACCTCTTATTAAGTTATAGTGCCACCTGCGGATTTTGTGATTTTAGAGAAACTATAATTTTAATTTAATTTTTATTATTTTAAATTATGAATAATGACAAAAAATTTTGGCTGTTGCAGAAATTTGAGGGTTGGATTTTTCTAACAATACCCTATTTATAGCAATCAGTAAAGTGGTTCGACAGCAAAAGGGATATTCAGCCAACAATGTTTCACTTTTAACATATATGATTCATACTATTACATACATACAAATCATTAATTTTCGCGGCACATCATCAAAAGTTTGGCGGCACAGTGGTTGAGAACCACTGAGTTAAATGATATTTTAGATTAAAAGTTGTCAAGTTTATGAGCAAGTACCTTGAAAAATAATTGCCATCTATGGATAAAATATGTGTCAAAATTGATATAATTTTATTCTAAATAAGATGCAATAATCAAAAATTTAAAAAATGTTCATTCTAACAAAAATAAATTGGTTAATATTTTGAAAATAAAATTCTCATTTCTAGCTCTTCAACATATAGATTTGTTTATTATAACAATTCTTGTTTGAATCTTCAATGTTAAAAATTACAACAATAAACCAATGTCCACTGTTATTGACATACTGCTACAATCAAAATACATTTTTAATTACTTCTTGTATCATTTCAAAGTATTGATGCCACATCATCATTTATGTTCTTGTTTACATCTGTAATACAATTCTAATGCAATATTTGTTATATAGTATGATTGAAAAATCTAATAATCTTTGAATATTTTATAACTGATCACTTTTTAAAAAAAATTTGGTGTACTTGTTCAATGTTCCACAAAGTTTTAATAGTAGGTGTTTTCCCTGAAATTTTCTTCTTAAAATCAGCTGTTTCTCAAAAGTTTTAATAAAAAACTTTTGAGAAACAGCTTTTCTTCAGTGTTAAAATGGAAGCAAAATAAATATCAAAATTGCAACGGTAGAGTTATTATTTTTGAAAAATATCTCCACTACAAATGCATTGTACTATATAACCAACAATCCATGATAAATATAATCTCTTTCAATAATGTTTTCTCAAGATCACAAGTCAATTATTTTATATTTGATAATCTTTAAATAATGCTATAGTTTTGACCACAGCATTAGAAAGTGTCATCACTGTAAAAAGCTTAAGAAAGGTTGGATCTATGAATATAGTACAAATTTTTATATTGAATTTTTTTAATTCAAAAATATAATCCAGTACCAATTTTTCTCTAAAGTCTCAGATAACTTTATAATATATTTCAATAGAGTTATAAGCATGAATGAATTGTATATATACCGTATTACTTCGAATTTAAGTCATAGTAGGATTTTAAAATTGGAAAAAATAAGAAACATCTTTATTTACTAAAATAGGTACTAATATACATAATAAGCTACCTAATATATTGAGAATCTTCTTCAGTTATACTATCACATTTGTTTTTTAAAAAATAGTGGCAGGTCTCTTCTCCCAAACAGGTTGTAATCAATCTTTCATGAATTCTGTTGTCATCCACATGCATTCTTTTGTGCTTGAATTATAACACCCTTAAGAAAATTTTCCTTGGGTACAGTTTTTTTTTTTTTAGATTATAAAAGGTGGCAATCTGTTTCCATCAGCAGTTATAAACTGCATTATAGCAATTCACGATTTTTCTTGTAGTTAAAATATGGCCAGATACAACACGATTCTACACAGCTGCTATCAAACAGCAACTGGATTAAATCAGAAAAGTATGAACGGGGGACCTCCAAATAAATTGTTATCAATGGTCGTAATACTATGCTTAGAGCATAAAGCAAAAACCTGATCTTTGGGGAATGGGAGATCAGCAGAAATAAGATGTTAAAATATTCGCTTTGAATTTAAGTCTCACCCAAATTTTATGTCTTAAAAATTTGAATAAAAAGTGCGGTTTAAATTTGAAGTAATACAATATATTTTTATTTTTTAGATATTTTTAATAATCTTATTGTATAAACTGTTCAATGTGGCATATATACATTTCTGATAATATCAAATCTATCTTGTTAATTTTATTCAAATGATGCCTAATTACTGGAACAGTGCAAAGTCAAATAAGCAATTTTACAAATCACAGAAATTTAAATTAGTTTCAGCAGACTGATTCAGGCCTACTAGATAATATAAAATTTGAAATATCAAACTGCATGAAAATGCAATATTTTGAGGAGAGCAGCAGTGTCAGATATAACAATTAGCACTGTGACTATTTTATTCTTGTCATCAGTCTTTTATGCATTATGTAATTTAGCAATTTTGAGTAGTGCTGATTTATTTTATCGATTTTCATATTGGATATGAAATGAACAAAATATGACAAAAACAGTCCAAGTTTGGTCTAATAAGAAATAAATAAGAATTTAGTAACTCTGAAGAAAAATTCATTGAATTCTTATCTGATCTCATTTGTTAGTCATGTGATTGGTCAATGCAATTTAAATGCATATGAGTCCATACATAATGATCTGAGGTACTGTCAGCATCCTTTTTTTGTGTTTGGTTCCTGCAGTTTTGTGTTCTTTAAGTTTATTACAATAGTCTATTGTATCAATGAATATTGACACAATACACAAAATCAAAAATTTAAATTATTTCCAACACAGCACCAAGTTCTAATCAAACTCTGTTATAAGTTAAGGACTATATATATATATTAATATTAAATTATTATACAGGGTGCATCAGCTAAATCTGGACAAATTTCAAATTGAATTTCCCGCCATATTTGACGTCAGCGGTACGATACTGCTGACGTTTTAGTAAGCCAGACAGACGATGCGTTTGAGGATAAGTACAAAATAGCTGATCAGTTAAGACTGAGTGCAGAATATAATCGGAGAGCAGCGATAACCGAAGGCCTTCGCACTGGACGTTCGCCTTCCGAAATAATTCGGTTCTTTAATTATCCAAGATCAACAGTTTATGATGTTGCTGCTAGATATGTGGCTTCAGAGAAGTCTGAAGAAGGTTCTGTCAACCCAGCAAGGAAGAGCCATTCCAGGGGGAGATCGTCAAGGACA
>AYEL01089861.1:0-75777 GCA_000484575.1 Olivierus martensii | reverse complement strand
TTTTACTAACCGAAAATTAACGGTAATTTGTTAATTGACATCATAAAAGGAGCTTTGTTAGTAAGACTGATCTGTGTTTACAACTCGCACTAATCGAATCTTTTCTTGCGCTAACCGAATAACGGTATCAATTTTTTAAGTCGCGCTAATCGAAGTCGTGCTAATCGAGGCCTATCTGTATATATAATCTTATAAAACAAGAACAATTGGGGGAAAGTAATACATTAATTGTTTATATTAAATAAACATTAACATACAATTGCTTTTCTATTTAAAAAATATTAAAATTGTTTTTATGTATAAACATACCATTTTATATGAATAAACAGTTTAGGCAGAAGAAATAAATTTATTAATTAAACTGTAGTACTTTTGACCTAATAAGGTCCCTCTTCAGCAATACACACACTTTTCGTGCACTTATATAGAAACAAAGCTAAACAGTATTTGAAAAATTTAAATGACACCATATCCACAGTTATGGCATATGCAAATAGCTTTAACCTTAAGTAGAAATACTAAGATACATAAATAGATACTATTTATGTACTTATTTATTAGTTACTGTTTCATTTTGATTTTAAATAAGTGTACAAAAAGTTTATGTATTGATGAAGAGGGCTTTATTAGATTGAAATTATTATAGTTTAATTAATAAATTTATTTCTTCTGCCTAAAAATTAAAAGTGCTTGTTTATTCATATAATTAAAAAAGGTAGAAAGCTTTATGAACTTTACACCATTTTATTTTTTAAAATTTAAAAATTGTATAAATAAAATATATAATAAATGATCTAGCATACAGGTAATTATAAATCAATTGTCTACATGCCAAAATTTTTGTGTGATAAAAAGCATAAAACTTTTAAAATTTTAACACGTTTTTTAAAAGATATTCAAAAATATTAAAATTTTAATTTAAAATAATTCTGAAAAATAAAATTGGTTAAAATTTAGAATTTTTTCAGATTCAGAATCTTGTGTTGCTTTCAAAATAATAAATTATAAATGAAATATTATAAAGTTATAAGTTTAAAACTATAATTGGAATAACAGAAATTATTTTTTTTATATTTAATAACTAATATAAAAAAATAGATTATAAAAATATCAATAAACATATAATTAATTACAGGTATACCTCCTATAACATGGCTTCCTACAACACAATTTCACTCTAACACAATTTGAAAATTGCAAAACCCTCATATAACATGATACTTCTACAACACTGTTTTTACTTATCGCATTTACTCTCCTACAACACAAAATATATTTTTATTAAGTTTTGTAAATTCATACTATGGACACACAATACACACACAAATTGTAATCATTGGGAAATTGCTAAATTAGTTATAAATGCATATCTTCCCTCTCATGGTAAATTAGTGAAATTGCAATCTATTTTTGATTTTAATTTGAAATGGAGTTAATTGAATTAATTTTAAAATTGAGTTAATTGGCGACTATTGAGTATTTTATGTTCTCAATGTTCAGTTCTTGGATAAAAAATAAGCTTTTATTCTTCAATAGAGGAATGTGAAAGAGAAGAAAAATTTTTTTGGATAGATGTTAAGGAATGATTGTTTTATAGTGGATTAGATTACAGATTTTGTAAAGAGAGCAGAAGATATACAAACTTTAAATGCATAAAAACATTCAAAAAATGAAGTTGATATTGTTAAAGAAAAAACATTCTCATTTTAACGAAACAGTGGTAAGGAAGATATAATTGTTAAATGAATGTTATATAGACTGTATATTATTTTCTTTCATTTTGTTTGACATATATTGTTTTTTTAGGATCTTATGTACAGTATATATTTTTTCTTTCTCTATGCTTTATTGTGTTATTAATATTCTTAATAAAAATTAAATTTCTTATGTGGAATTAAAGAAAGTTAATTGTTTTTAATTGGTTTTGGAACATAAGTCTTCTTTTTGTATTGGCTGCAAGTCTCATAACAGTTTCACACAACATAGTGTTTTTTAGGAACCTATCTACCATGTTATACGAGATATACCTATATATGCATTAATTCTTTTAATTTTTATTTATTTTAATTTTTGTTATATATTTCTCATGAATTATTCAATATAAATTTTATTATATTTTCTAGACAAATTGACACACTTTATGAAAGTATTTCTTGTCTAGATCTTTTTTTAGTATTCTAATCTGAATATTGTCTTGTTTAACATAGAATAGCTAAAAATGTATTACTTCTAAATTATTGTTTATAGCATATTTGGAATATACAATGTGAACAAATCTCTCCCTGATTTTTAACATTTATTATACAAAAAACTATGCTAGGCACAATATTTTTGCATATTTTAACTCAAAAACTCAAAAAGTTTTTATCAAGCGATAAATATTTTCAAGTTTTTCTACATTAAAACACTTCATCTTGCACCTCATTTATTACCTGAAGAACATCTAGTTGATACTCATTTTCTCTCCATTTTTCTCTAACATCTCGTCAGTCACCATTACTAAAACTTTAGTTTTCCTTGCCTTCAATGTTTGTTCTTAATAAATCCTCATAAAAAAGTCAAGAAAAGTAATGTCTTGTGACTGTGATTGCCACAGTGGTGGCTCGCCCATAAGGGCTGCAGGGCTGCAGCCCTCCCACCAAAATGAAAACATTTTTAAATTATTATAGCTATTACATTACAATTATTTTGCAAAAACATATTTTTCCGTTCATAGTATATTTATTTTTGAATTATAGGTACTAGGTACCTCGATAGCAGCTCTGTATGTGTGTATTGTATGAGTCAGTGCGATTGCGTACTCATCAGGGTTGCAGTCAGTGCAGACCGAGTCACACCATATAGTCAGTGTATTGAGCAGGTGGGGATAACCCGTGATATACGTTTTTGTGATATGTATATCGTGGGCTGCAAACATTGCAGTCCGCACTACGTATTTTATAATAACTTTTTTCAGCCCTCCCACAAAAATCATCCACGAGCCGCCACTGGATTGCCATGATGTTGGACCATCCCTCCCAATTTGTTGGTTTGAAGACATTGTATTTAAGAACTGATGAACCCCTAAACCAGAGTGGTGGTGCACCATCTTCTTCCGTTTCTTCTTTCAACCCATGACCAAAATTCTTCTGAAGTGCAACATACAACTCCATCATGTTAAGATAAATGTTTACAGAAATGGCTCAATAAAAAAAAGCCCAATGACTTTGTGCATTAAACATTCACTTTAGAGCTGTACTCTTATAATGTTCATAATGTACATATTTTTTAACATAATGTTCCATATTTTGGGGCTACCCCAAAATATGGAATATTGTCTATTTACTTTCCTGGAAATGTAAAAGGTAGCTTCTGATAGAAGAAAAGACATATTTAAGGTAATCATTGTCATCTTCAATTGATTGTAAAATTTCTGTAACAAAAGCAGCAAATCTGGCTCCAAACTTAAATGATCTGCAGTTTATTTGCATATAAATGAAGCCATTTGTGAAAAAATTTAAATCACTATGCACTATGGTCTGCAGTATGTTAAGTTCATATGAAGCATAATGAATAAATTTCCAAAAACTGCATTGAAAAGGATCAAGCATAGTATCAATAGTTTTGTCCGTCACACTAGCCTAGCAGTTTTTAATATCACCAACATTTCCAATCTCTTTAAACTCTGGATACCAATCTTTGATACTTTTAACATCTGGCAGATCTCAGCCATACTCATTTTTGAAGTTTTGCTGAATTATTAGTGATTTTATTTCATGATTTCATAAAAATAAATAATTATATTAATATATCACTTATAAACTTAAATATGTTCATTAATTTTATTCATTGTTTTTATGATGATCATAGTATGAATAAGAATCAGATTTTTTTTTGTTTTTAACAGAGATGATATAGTAATAATAAAAATTATCAAACTATAGATTATAATGAATTTAAAAGGGAATATAATAAATATTTAAACTATAAAAATTTCTGGAAGCTATACAAGTGGCACATTTCATACCAAAAAATAAATTTAATATTCTAAATAAATTTTATTGCTTTTAATTTTTCATTTATCTTGATTGAAAAAATAAGTATAATAAATATTATTTGAACTTTTAATTATTATGGTATGCATGTGGTGGACTAGAATGACATTTAGAAAGCTAACTATGAGCAAACAGTTAATTTATAAAATTATACTGTAGAAATAAAATCAATAATAGATATGCAGTATTTAAGAAAAATGATTGTGCATGTAGTTATGCAAGTATTATACCCATCAATTTCTGAAGATCATTTCGAAATATTGTTTATTGAAAGTATATTACTATTTATTTTTTTCATTTAAAATGTATAGTATATTTAACAATTTAGACACAATTAATGTTATGCATTCTAAAATTAATATTACATATTTTATTTAATTTTTCAGTATTCTGAACAATAGTTAATATATTTTCTTTTTGTTCTCTTTACGGTTTTGAATTTTTACTTGGCATAATTTAGAGATGCACTTATAATTGACCAATATAAACAAGAAATATTATTAAGTTTATCAGATCACATTTGATACTATTTTTGCTTTTGCACGTAAACTTTGAAAATATGTTATTAGAAAAAGATGCTGCCAAGTGCTGAATAATTAAGAGTTTATTATATAAAGCAATTTATTTTTATTTTATATTATATTGAGAAATAAATTTTTAATTTTAGAGTGAAATGCATTCTATTTTTCTCATCTTTAACTGCAAAAATGCAAAATTTAAAAATGTTAAGAATAGTATTTATTATATTTAATTAAAGATAGGTTAAAGTGATCTCAGTAAAAAGTTATTCATTTTTTGTCATGAAAATATTTAGTTATTCTATATTAAAATAGCAATTTGTTAAATATAATTTAAATTTCATTCTTTCATAAATATTACTGTGAATTCCTATAAGCTGTACATAAGTGCTTTATGTGCTTTTTTTTTATTAATACATTATTTCATTTATTACACTGAAAAAATGATTAATACTATTTAGGTTAGTGATTTATAAAATAAAAATTATTATCTGAAATAAATATCTCATAATCATTTATAATAATAATTATTTAATAACTGTTCTGATGTCTTTTGGTCCAATAAAATTATTTAATTCAATAATATTTCATAACAGAATTGTTTTTCATTTTATATTATATAAAAAGAATTCTATTATGAATATTATTGAATGAACTAATCAACCATTTGACTAATAGTTGAATGATTGATTAGTTCATATAATATAAATGGTTGGTTAGTTCATTCTAATTTAGGTAATCCATTTTTGGCAATTTCTTTAATCCGTCCATTTTTCTATTTCACTTCAAACATAAAATATATTATTTTCCGTCCTTTGAATCCATTCACCAAGTACTGTAATTTCTCAAATTTTTTAATGTAATACAAACAAATGGATAAACAGTATTTTCAAAAATAATTATCTTCATACTAATAATTTTTAGAATTACAATATTATTAATTCCAAACTTTCAAAATATAAATGCTATTTATTGATAGCCTATTTTTTAAAAGTATTCATAATAACATGATTTCTTGATAAAATAATAACAGTTTGATTTAGTTTTAATTTGGAAGGTTTATTATTATATTGTAATTTTATTGTGTTCTTAGAATTATAAATTCTGTTCTGTACTTTATTTTATATTAAACAAAATTATTTAATTTATTAGTTTGGACATATATTTAGAAAAATGTTATTGAACTATGTTATTTGTAGAGATAGCTCTCAATAATGATCTTTGTATTTAAAGAATTTAATTTTTCTGCTAATGTACTAGTGATATGTGTTAAATAATATATGAATATACATTGCAGAGTGTTTAAAAACTGGATATGTAAATATATATGTATATTTTTTATGAAAATAAAAAAAATGTTCTAGCTTAAATAATGTTAAAATATTTCTTGACATTCCATGTATATTAAATTCAATAAGCTTTATGCTGTTGTTATTTTTATTAAAAAATTTGTAGTATTATATAATTAAATATGCTTTTAAAATTTTAATTATAAATTGTGTATCAAATGTAAAATATATAAGTATCATGTAAATTTAATTATGATTTATGCAGGTGTTTCTCATGTTGAACATCCTACTGAACAATTTTCAGACATATGAACATGTCATTTTAATTTCAAAGTTTAGAATATTTAAAAATTATACAAGAATTTTAAATGCTACAATAGCAAAAATGATCTAGCATTGTTTCAGATTGGCCACATGAAAATGCTTCAGCTTTCCACTCTGGAGGACCTGGATTTGAGTCTCAGATCCCATCCCTTGAAAATGTTTATTGTAGGATCCAGGCCCAGCCTGTACTCAACAATCCAGCTGACTCTTCCACAGGGGTGAGCAGCCTATGGTGGGGCTTGTTTTGCCTCATCACTTAGTATTCTTACAGAATTTGAAACTGGCATAATCTGTTGACAAAAAAAATGGTCTAGCAATAAATGATTATAAAATTACATTGTTATTTAATATGTGACTATAGCAATTCTAAATGATGAAATTTCCATCAAAAATCCTTGTGTTTAATCAAACATTATATTTCAATGAATTTATAATAGAAATAATTCTGCTTCAAATAAAAAATAAAAATCAGCATTAAGTTAATAGCTTAGTATTTGGATAAAGCATTTGTTGATTTTGTTAAGTTAGTGTTGTTTTTATATTTAAATGAAATAAACTTCTAATTGGTCCAATTAATGACATATATTACATAATAACATACAGTATATTCAATATGTTCAGTATCTGTCCATTTAGTGTAAGAATAGATTTTCAGTTAAGAACTCTTCAGATTACAAATAAAACTTATTTAAATGGATAATTTGAGAAATACCTGCATACAATATGATACTCTATATATAGATAAATCTTTCTTTTCTTTTTAAATTGGAAATTTTCAGGATGATTATTACATATAATATTTTATAAATGCATATGTATAACAATTTGGAAAATTCATATAAAAACATCCTTGATGATACTATATATATAATGAAAACAATTTTAATTCTGATTCAATATACAGTAATTGAATTAAAGGTTTTGTAATCAGATTTTATATTTATTTGTTCTTAAATTAAAACACATGTATGATATGTCAGAAATCATGATTACCTTGTGAATTTTGAATATTTTGTACGAAATGGAAATA
This sequence comes from Olivierus martensii, assembly GCA_000484575.1. Classification (NCBI taxonomy): domain Eukaryota; kingdom Metazoa; phylum Arthropoda; class Arachnida; order Scorpiones; family Buthidae; genus Olivierus; species Olivierus martensii. The sequence goes on along the minus strand of AYEL01089861.1, from coordinate 68,582 downwards.
AAAATGTTACAAAAATCTGCCTGACATAATTTCATATAATGATTTATAATCCATTTTTATTAATGCAGATTAACAGTAAATCATTTATGAAATTATTGAATAATAATTTCCATATTTTTATGAAAAAAAAAACGAATTACTTTTACTTGATGCAATTATTTTAATTTTCTTAGTAAAATAAAATTTTTATTCTTTAATTTACCATGATTTGTATAATTTAGAGAGAATTTTGTAATTTATTTTCATTCCCAGTACCGGCGCTGATAAATGAAGCGCCTTTGTGCAGAGGCGGATTTAACGGCGAGCGCGAGTTCGGGCCCCCGACTTCTGGGGGCCCGCAAAACCCTAACTTTACACATTTTTCTAATGCGATTATAATTACAAGATTTCAATCATTAATAAACCTGATAGTATGTTTATATTCGCTTATTTTCATTAATAACCAAAGCCCAAATACAATGACAAACAATTATTGTATACCGAATACGAATACTGGCAACACTGCGAAAAGTATGTAGTAACCTACCTCACCTTTTGCTATTCAAAATATGTTTTATTTATTTAAAAATATGAACAATATGTATTTTTATTCCCTTGATTCTCTTTTTTTTTTAAGGGGCCCAATATTTTCTTCTGCGCCCGGTACCTCAACCGGTCTTAATCTGCCACTGCCTTTGTGCAGAAACTGATTTGGCGCACGTGATGACAACATTGGAAGGCAGTATTGAGTCTATGGAAGAGTATAGTAATCCTGTGGTAATAAAATTACTATAGGATTCCATAGACTTAATGCTGTCGTCAGAAAACTAAACGAAATGGATGAATAAATGAAGCCATTCACAGCACTTATTTATTAAAAAAGTGTAAAATTTTACAAGAAAAAAAAATAATTTCGAAAATGTTATTTGTAAGGATACTTTCTAGCTTTTGTACTGGCAAATCTTTCAATATTAGTCATGTTTAATTTATCTAATGAAGAATTATATCGTTTTCTATTGCAATTAATAATAAATTCGACAATCGTTCTTGGCTCATTGATAATTGTAAATAATTTGATTTTTAATTTAGAAAAAATTCTTTCTACAGAAGCAACTAATCCGCAGTGACAAATTTTTAATGAAATAGCTGCATTTGAAAATGAAGCAATTATTATTGAATCAATGGAAATTAAAAATTTATTTCTATAACCAAGTTGTTATAAGTAATTAATAGTGGATTTTTTCCAGTCATTTTTTGGCGCCCCCTATAGTTTAGTGCCTTTGTGCGGTGCACAGCCTGCACACCGCGCGTATAAGCTACGCAACGCACGCGGATGCTGGACGCTGGCACTTAGGACGTAGCCTAAGAAAAATCTATTGATTGAAATGTATAGAGGTACAATGCAGAGATATGAGAAAAATGCATAAAAGTATATTGCTATGCAGTGCATTTTCATGCATTTTTCTAATTTTATTATTTATCATATAGAGTTATTATTTGCATTTCATATGATTCTAGGGGCTTCATATGTACAGAATATTTGATGCATTTTTTAAAATATTTATTTCTAGTTGTTTTATACAGAGTGAGTTTTTTATCTTAAGACAACAAAAATCTTAATTGGATCTCATTATTTCAGAAAAAGTTGTAGACAAAAGTTGTTGGGTTTCGAAGCGGCAATCAATTGGTGACCTTGAATATGACCTTGACCTTGACTTCGAAGGGGCAATCTATTGGTGACCTTAAATCTGACCTTGACCTTGACCTTCAATGTAATTTTGAAGGTCAAGTCTGTTTTAAATAGGAAGACATACTTTTGACCCAAATGGAAAGAGCGGAAAATTTCACAATCGGATATACCCTTGACCTTAACGTTCAGGTCAAAGGTCAAGATTATATGCAGGTCAAAAGATTTTTTCCAACGAGAAACCATAATTTTTATCACATTTTTTAATGACTTGTTACTTTGACCTTTAAAATCATTCACTACTTTTAGCACTACCCAGGAGTAACAACGTGGACATAGTAGTTTTCTGCTCCCTTTGGAGGGTTTGATTTCAATGAATCCCCTCGCCTCTCACTATCAGGGTGGTTGTTTTTGGTGAATCACTTTACTTCTCACCGTCACTTGAGGTATTGGTTTTGGAGAAACATTTTATAACAAATGCTCAAAATTATGCCCTTCCACCATAAACAACCACCCCGATAGTGAGAGCTGAGGGGGGTCTCATTGAAATTAAGCATCCCAAAGGGAGCAGAAAACTACTACGTCCACGTTGTTACTCCTGGGACACAAAACATCACGACATGTCGCATTTCCAAAACGCGTTGCTCACCTTCTTACTGCCCATTAGTAAGTAGGAGAGCAACGCAATGTGATCCGTCTTGGCAACGCGACGCGTTGTGGTACTTTGTTTAAACTCGATGATGATTGGCTAGCTTTAAAGGGTTATTGGTCTACATTGCACTGTTTTTGAGTTATAACTTTTTAATATAAACTCAGAAAATGGTTCCATTTAGACCATATATTCATTAAACATTTTTTATTTATTTTCATAGTAGAACCTGCCCTGAAAGTTTGTCGGTGGACTTTAGGAACACCATGTGTGTGTGTTTGTGTGTGTTCTTATTAGCTTAGTTAGGCCTCCTTATTGTACATGAAATATACTATACTCTGTCCACTATAACTTGGCAGTAAGTTATCATATTCCTCCGCGACTGATACCTATGATTGGCTTGTGAGAAATACGCTTCACAAAACAATCTCATTTAACTTCTGTAATAACCGTCATCAAAATTGAAATATAGCCTATCTTTGAGAAAAAATATTATATAATTACAATTTTTTCGATGCTATTGATCTCAACTTACTACACCTGCAAAATATTCAAAATTTAATAATAAAACATTGTTGTTAAAATAGACTATATTGCGGAATATCATTAGTGCAAATAGGACACCAACCAATCCCAATTATTTTAGCCACCTGTGTTTGTTTACATTTACTGCCAAGTTATAATGGACAGAGTATATCTGGTAGCAATCACTTTTGAAGCCCATCACAGGTTGGCCCAATATCCATGATGAAGGATGATAGGGTTCATTGAGCCATGCCCAGATTCCCTCCTGAAAGATTGGAGATATGGAATCTGGATTTGAACTTTATCTCCAAAATGATATGGGACTGCTTTACCATGTGAATATCAGGCCGATTTATGTGCTAATTCTTTAATATAACAGCTTTTACTATTATATTTTGGTGACATTAATATTATTTACAGTGTCTTGATATATATGTTTTGACTTACATAAAATTTTGCAGAATAATCCACCTGTGTAATTTCTGTATTATGATTATCAATGAATAAAATAAATTATTATAAAATTTATAATTTTATAATTTATTTTATTAATTTCTGTATTGATGATCACAATACAGAAATTATATATATTATTATATAAATCAGTATATCAGTATTATATATATAATTATATTGACTTTTGTAATTTTTGTTGTTATTAACAATTTTTATAGCATTTGACAATATTTTTACAATAAGATTCAAACATAAGCATCAGATATAAACAAAGATAATTTGCACAGGAAAGTAAATACCTATTCTTTGCTGTTATTTAGGTTTTATTTTACTATACTTGATGATAGCATCGGAAGTCCGTATTGAGTCTATGGGAGCGGTATATTACCAACTTTTGTGACTGGTATTAATGCGCACGGAATAATCAATTTCAATGTAAAAGGTAACAGCATCAATAAGAGCAGTGTTTTTTATGTAATTGTGCCTCTGGGTTTTCATTTTCAATTTCAAATAAACATTCAATGCAATCTTCTGTTTGACAAGTAATAATACAGCCTTTTGAGAATGACTTAAAATCACAACTCTCTACCAATTTAGAATTCAGTTAGAATCAATTTGAATGTGCAGAACGTCATTGCTAGAGAGACGTATTTTGAGCATTTTGCGATAGATGCAAAATAGATGCTAAAATCAGAAATAAATCTAAAATTAATTTTTACTATAATAAAAGTATATATCAATAGCTTTTGTATGATTAATATTTATGATACTTTGGCTATATTTTTGTGCTGGCAACATGATATATGCAAGTGGTTGTCAAAAGTTCTATCTATTCTATTAGTGTTTGTAGATCAGCTGGAATCTAAACCAAAGTTTTTTTTGAAGTAAGTAGCAACATTAAGAAATTTAATAATTGTAATATAAATTTTTTAGCCTTAAAACACCATGGGGTGTACCAAAATTAATACAATTGTACCTTGGTTAACAACGAGTTTTTGAAAGAAAAAAAATGTCGTGGTTAACGACCGTGATGTATGGTTTTGTCTGTTATGATTGTTCTGTCATAATATATCTTGTGAGTCGAGTTTATTATTATTATTATTATGATACATTATTATTCAATTTCTATCATATTTATGTTAGAATGAGATAAAAAATTTTCCTTTAAATTTAAATTTAAAATATTAGAACTCTATAACAGCCAGTTACAATTGAAAATATTCAATTGGAGTATTTTTAAATGGAAATTTTAATTTTAATAAAAATTAAAATTCGTAGCCTTAATATTAACAAAAATTGCTTGTTAGCCAAAGCATATCAGATGATTTGACTTTCGAAAAGCGTATGATTTATATTTGAGGAATTCAATGATGACGTGAATCACTTCCAGAAAATACTTTTAATTAAATCAGTTTTTTTCTCTTAGATGATGTTAATTTTCTGAAAAAAAATAAAAAACTATTCGAGTTTTATTAATTTAGTTCATTTCAGCTTTGAACCATTCATACGGCTCTCATCTACGAAATTGTCAAATTAAAATTATTATTTTACCCTTAAGTTCAAGAAAATTTACGAAGTTACACGAGTTAAAAAATGTCTTGATTTAAGGTATTTCCTTACAATGTGCTATAAAAATAAATAATTTTTTTCTTATTATAAATATTATTCAACCATCAAACAAAGCTTTACAAGAACAAACATTCCCAGATCAACATCTACAAAGAGACAAAGTTAGCAAAATATATTTCAGTACTTTCCTTTTAAAAATTTCTCTTTTGTAAATATGAAACCTTTAATTTGTCATGTCAATAAATATCAAGATAGAAAAATCAAATTTAAAAATATTTTAATTCTTTTTGTTAATGGATAACAGTGTTGAGAATTGGATGGCAGAATGTTCAATACGGTTTGAAAACTGAAGTACAGTACTGGATATTTTCAGAATTTGCCGTGGGTCCAAGAGAGTTAGAAATTTATATATAGATTGATTTACGTTTCTAAATAAATTTTTTGGAAAAAGATAGACGATTAGTAAGAAATCCAAAAAGAATAAATTCAGAATACGCCGTTAGCCACAATACAGATAAATTCTCATAGATTCAAAAGAATTCAAATTGTGAACATTTGAATAAATATTACGATATATCTTTTGAAAAAGTTTTCATTTTTTTCCAAAATATTGAATTAGGAACAGTGGAAGAAAACTTAAAAAGTTAAATTTTGTACTTGATAAATATTCGTGTAAAATACTAAAGTTAACTTATAATAAAATTTTTCTACAATTTTGAGCGTTATTACGACATCGTATGGAAAAAAATCACTTCTACAAGTCCTGTGATACATAGTTTAAAAATTAATAAAAACATCGATCTGGTAAGAATAACTGAATTTAAGAATTGATACTGATAACCCCATGCACTCTACTTGATAAATGGAGATTTACATCCACGAAAGATCATTTTAATAATGGCACATTATATGCAGTTTTAAATTTTCTATCTTCTGTGAGAAATGTTAAATTACTATAAAAGTATATAATAAGCATATATAATCGAGACTAATCTAAATTAATAAATGTTATTGAATCCGGTCCTAAATATTTTTATGTTATTTTAACTTTTAAAATTATTCTCTCTTCTATCTATATAAATTTTATTAACATTTATTTTGATTTATATAAAAGTATAGGAAATAAAATATAATGCATTACATTTAAATTTGGATTCTGTGTCTATATTAGTTGACAAATTCCTCGAACTCAGTCAAGATATTACTTTAGTTATACATTAATAAAAATAGCAATTGAAACTAATATAGCGTATTTATTTTTTATTGGATAAATGCTTTCGTCTTATCCCCTGCTTATTGTGAAAATTGAAAGGTATTTATATACACACATAAATTTATCTGAATTTTTACCTAATAAAGTTCTTATTTGTTAAGTATAAAGGCTGTAATGTGTATCGAGGAAGAAGAAAAATACAGCCTATGTAATAATTTTTCGATAATAGTTTTGACTACTTATTGTGAATTAAAAGCATTATTCTATGTATTTTCCATTAATTTACATTTTTATGAGGATCATAAATAATATTTTACTGTAAAGTATGCGATATCACATTAAGAAATAGCAAATTCGTAAAACAGGCAAGTAATTACGAACAAAAAATTTTTATCATAAAAAAAATCCATAAAATTTTTTAACAAAATTTTATAGGAAAAATCAACAAAATACGCGAATAATAACCTATTTTTTTTAAGATGATTTTGTATCTTAGAAAGGAATTTTAAAAAATCGAATTCTGATATAACAGTAAATTTACTCGGACAAAATAAGAACTGTCTACCTTGCTACTTCAACTTTTATGTTCTTCCTGGAGTAAAGAATAGAAACCAAAATCGATACTTATCGAATAATTTTTGTATTTTTTGCGAAATTTCCAAAAAAAAAAAAAAAAAAAGATGCGTTAAAATTTATGTATTTAATGCTTTTTTAAGAAGGAAACAAAATTTTCGTCGTAAATAGACAAAAGATTAATAAAAACCTGCATTAGTAACCCTGCAATTTTTTTTATAAACGATAATATATCGCCACCATTTTTATTTATCAAAAAAACTTTTCAGAAAGGTATTATTATTTCTCGAGAAATATTGCACACAGTAAGGAAAGCATTTTTTTATTTTTTTTTCTAATTTAGAATGTTACTCGTCAAGCCATTCAGACTTTTAAAACTGTGCTGACAACTAACCATACTTTATCCGTAGTGACAAAATTTTTTTGATAACCATCCTAATCATCTTCCCCGATAAGTATTTTACGCGCGGAAATTTTTATCCCGCAACAAAATGCATAAATATTAATTCTGTTTTGTAATCTTAAATTATAATTTAATCACATTTAAACTTTTAAAAGAATCTCAAATTGTTAAAAATCGATTATCAACAGTATATAAAAAGAAATTATAATTTGATTATCTTATCTTTTTTTTTTTTTTTTTTCTAATTTAGAATGTTACTCGTCAAGCCATTCAGACTTTTAAAACTGTGCTGACAACTAACCATACTTTATCCGTAGTGACAAAATTTTTTTGATAACCATCCTAATCATCTTCCCCGATAAGTATTTTACGCGCGGAAATTTTTATCCCGCAACAAAATGCATAAATATTAATTCTGTTTTGTAATCTTAAATTATAATTTAATCACATTTAAACTTTTAAAAGAATCTCAAATTGTTAAAAATCGATTATCAACAGTATATAAAAAGAAAATATAATTTATCTTATCAGCATAAAATTAATAATAATAACATTAACTCTCTTAACGTACACAGTTAAATTTTTGTTGAAGTATTTATTCTTTTAATATTAAAATAAATTTCTTCCATAAAGATAAAAATTGATTTTATAAGTAATAATCGATATAAATAATTGCCGAAACAATTTAAATGCATATTATTTTCGATTATGTTATTTTTTAATGATTATCTTCTCAAACAGTTAATAATAATTTAGCTTATATTATAAACCTTAAATCATCTATTCTACTCTAATGATAAAATAATAATTGCCTGTTCATTTTAAAGTAAAAAGAATGCAAACTTTAATACACATAGCTTATGAAGTTACAAATAATTTAGCATAGCAATCATTTAATACTGTAAATTATATCGTTAATATAATTTATATTTTATCGGCTTATCTGATAAGAATTTAATCTTTTACATCTCGATTTCTATATGATTTTTTTTTTTTTTTTTGCTATTATTAAATAATTAGCATTTTTATCCGATCAGTTCTGCAAATATATTGCAGAACTGATTCATAGTTTCATGCAATTGAAACAGTGAGAGTGGCTAGTATTTAGAACAAGAGAAAAATTGAGCGATTATTAGATCACGCGTGAGCTATCGTATTCTTTCTCCAGTTATCCCGTGACGCGATATTAATGTTGTTATAAAATGCGATAGTTGCGCGGTACTAAAGTTGGAACTTTGGAGATCTACAACGTTAACCGACACAAATAAAATATATCAAATAATAGTTTAAAATCCCCGAAAAATTTTTTTTTTCTAAAATGCATAATAATTATACGTAGTGCCAAAATTTGGGAATTTATAGCGATTTTAAACTATCGGTAAGTATCATTTTAGTCACATTTTATGAACAAATAAATAAATTGATTTTAATATATTGTGCTATTAATAGTTTCAAAGATATCAGCATCTTAATATTTCGAATGATTGCTATCGTGTAACGAAACAACATTGCACGTGCGAAATGATGTGTGTGACGTGACTGATAAGAATTTGATTTTCGGCGATTCTTTATTCTGAAGATATCTTGATGACGGTCAGATGCACACGTGGATAAAGCGAATACATATAGCTAACTTTTTCTAAGCACGTTGATTAATATTGACGAATAAATCATGCGGTCCACTACTTGATTTTATATATTTTTTGACGCTTTTCATCCGAAATAAAATAAAAATGCATATAAATTAAGTCAAAAATTCACTTATATTATTATGACTTAGAGCAGGGGTTCTTAACCGGAGGTATGGATCTCGATCTCTTAAAGTACAGTAAATTCAAGCTGTTGACATATTTGGAAGTCATACATATTTCGACAGTCAAATGTAGAGGGTATGGAACCATTGGACAATCCATTGGGGGTCTGGAATCATCAAAACGTTAGGAACTCAAAACTTAGAGAATCAAGATAATGATAGTGTTCTTTTTGTTCTGGAATATTTATTGCTTCATCTTCTAAGTGTATAGATCTAAATTAATAACTGTAGGCTCGTAAAATACTCGAAGAGAGAGTATTGTACGTAGAAGAATGTGCTTAAGTATATTCACGATAAGCTTTTTAGTCTATTATTATATGATATTCCTCTATGCCTTATTGATTTTCTCACAGCTTAGTTATTCAAGCAATACTAAAAATAACCAAAAATAAGCAATACGATCTATATTTTAAAGCGATGATAATTATATAATATAGATATAGCTTATATATATAACATAATTTTGTATTATGATGATTCACTTCTGATATAATTTTCATGCCAACTTATTGATCTTACATAAATATTATCATCATCAAATAATTTATTCGAATAATTACACTTATATTTATTGTATTATAAGAATTCAAATGTAGTTTTTGTTATGTAGAGTATTTCAGAGATCTTTTAAAATTTGGTCAAAATATATCCCATTATAAATTTTGCGTGATTATAACATTTAAGAGAATTAATCAAAATCAATGAACAGTTTGTTTATCAAATCAAACGAAAAATATGCTCTTAAAGATAAATTAAAAGTCAAATTTTACATCCTTTTAGAAAATGTCCGAAATCATTGTTATTAATATAATAATAACGATCTGATTTTGATCATTTTCTACATATTTGACTCTTTACATATTATTTACTTGTCAACACAATATCTCACATAATTATTATTCGGTTTAATTTTATTCAAACTAAATAATAATTATGTGAGGTATTGATAGATTAAACAAGAGACGAACGGGACAAACATAATTCATATAGGTCTATTCATTTACTTCATTCTGAACGGGAAAAGCCGAAATTAAGTTTTAAAACATAGATTTTAGCAAAAACTTAAAAGCTCAACTGAATAAAACTTGGTTTTTTGATTAATAAATCGGAAAGAATATTCTATGCCTTCTTTTTTTATAAGTTGCCATACTCCTAACCGTATATACTGTAATTGTTTCATAGATTTCTTCTGGAACTGATGCGACTTTCATCTACCTAGTACTGTATATCTAGTAACGTGATTTTTAAAATCTATATTCATATTTGAATGTAGAGAAAATTGAAAGAATGACATAATTTCGTTTTGATATCTAATATGCAAATTTCTGATTCTTCTTTTTTTAGATTCAACATTTTATTTTTATCACCTATTGAAAATAGTCGAGAACCATTTCAGATATTTCAACTAAATTTACTACCATGCATAAAAGTTCCCTCTGCCATTCAGATGGTAAGAGGATACTCGGCTTTATTACTCTCAATGAAACATAAATTTTTTAAATAATGATGATATATGATACGTCATTTTAATGAACTTTATATTACTGGGTCTAAAAATGTGTTTTTTTTTTAAGTTTGTTTACTTCTTTAAAACTTATATTTAAAAATGTTTCATAACATATATTCCTACCTGACTTGTTTCTATAAGTCCAATAAAGGTGTTAACTGTTTGAGGTAATGCAACTAAATTTGGTAATCCCATTCTGGATTCTTTTCATGAACGTTTTCTCTATGTAATCATGGGATGTAACTAGTATAATTTAGCAAATTATAATTATAATTAATTATTGATAATTTAAAAAGGGAATTCGATATTATTATGGAGCTAGCCTTTGGATAGTCTCAGATAATTTGAAAAATGTATAGTACTAATTACTAAGCCAAATTCTGATCTAAAAACAATTTAAAACGCTCACTTTTATATAAAAATCGAAATAATCGTAATTATAAAGAAATATCTAGGAATGTTAAGATTTCTTCCTTTCTCCTGAAGGGATTATTATAAATAAAATGGTTTGCTCTTGGTGTTCCTGATAGTGTCTTTTTGAAATTAAATCAAGATTAGTCAATTTGATAAGACGCTACTTAAGTGAACGATCTGTTTAATCTTTAAACGAAAATTTTTTTCTTCTTATTTAGAATCCGTAAATAAATAATAATAAAAGGACTTTATGATTTTACAAATATCCATCTTAGAAACTGTTATTGTTATATAAACTCTCAAATGGTCAATTGTTTGTCTAGAAGTCTCTGGAAAAAACTGTTTTGTAAAAGAGAGACAGATAATGTTAAGTTATATGATAATTAATGCTGTATTTTATATCTAAGAACTATTATTTGCCAGCGTTTTTTGGATAATTTAAATTTTCCATTATCGCATCATTTATATAGAGGTCTAGTTACTAAATGCGAAAATACGATATTCGATAAATTCTGCGCGCCCATCAAAAATAATTCGGCCAGTTTAATTTTGACAATTTGTATCATTTGAGTCATCTATTAGCCAAAGGTGAAAAATAAGCTTTATTGAGTAAGCTTTTTTATTCTGCATATATTAGTGAATATTCCTGATATTATAGGGTATTTCTAACACTTAATTCCTATTCATAAATGCATAGTAGTATATTTATTGTTTGCATATTTGTAGTAAAATATTGTATATTGGGATTTTATTAGGTGTTTCATGTGCTAATATTACCAAAGTGCTACCGTTGCTGGATGGTATCGTCCTTTCATATTCACTTATATTTGGTGATAATTTATAACTGATAATAATTGACAGTCATCTGTCAAAGAAGAATGATAAAGATTGCAAGATGAACGAATTTTATTTTTTAAATCAGTTTGTGATCATTTCACATCTTTTCATTAATGTTCTTCATTAGGTCCGGATACGAAATATGATATACTCATATTCATTTTTCTCTCAGCATACAATTAAGTATAATAGCCCCCAAAAAAACAACCCGAATAACTCGACAAAAATATATTCATTCAATCAGTGCTAAGTAGAACAATTATTATAATTGGTAGCGGCCCTTAGAAAAAATGAATTTTTATATTTGACAGTCCGAAATTTAGGAATATATAAAAAAAATCACAATATCTTGCAAAAAATTGAGGTACATTATAGTAAACATTACAGGATGAAAGCTTCCCACAGATGCATTTAGATATAATCGTTTCATTAGATATCAAAACTATCATTCAATGACTTAACAAACGTTTAACAAATCATAAATTTCTGATTTTCGACACTATAATATAGGTACTGTATTCCAATCTGGAAAATCACGACATCATATTCAGTTTCTTTAGAGAAATATCCAGTGTTTATTCAGCCTATTTTCTGTTTTTGGAAAATAGTGTCCATATACTCTTGAAACAGATTCAATTTTTTTCAAATACAATGTATAAGATAGAGTTTCAGAACTGCACAATGTAAAAGCACAATATCTAATTTTCGCGAATGTAAAAAATTATCAGATACTTCAATTCCCAAGTTTTTTCAGATTTTTCTTGGAGAATGATAAATTTCTTTCTTAGTATTCAATTTATCATTAGATGCAATATGCGACTGCTTTACTATACGGGGATGGCCATTTAATAAAGCAGGCTGTCGTATATTCATCAATAAAGCTTGTAAATTGATTAGATATTTATTCATAAATTGAACATATTCATACATTACGACAACCTAATATCTCTATCATCATTTATACTAGCTACGTCACTGTACACAATACAAATTAATGTAATGGAGTGCCTTAATGGCATATAATAATTCATAATTTTACTTAAGAAAATAGGCATTAAAAATAAATTGTCTACCTAATTTTTTTTCAGTTAATTTTTGTAATTTAGTTCATTATGAGCTTTATTATTGAAAAAATTTCAAGTGTAAAGTAATACATTGCTATTATCTATTTGATTTAATAGAACATCGAGCACAAACTAAAATTTTGAAAAATTCAAAGCCGATATTCGAGATCATGAATCTTTGCTACTTCTTAGTTTGCAGAGAAATGAAGTTATCTGTATACCATTCATCGCTTTTGGAATATTTTTCCCTTGTATTGTTTTATTTTTTTACTTTAGTTCAACCTTTCATTAGTATCTTATAAATGAATTCTTAAATGTATTTAAATAAGATATACTGAACAGCAATTTTGAAAAATATTCGTTAATTAATCAGTTAATCTAAATATATATATTATTGACTTCACAAATTTATCGTCAATTTAAAATATTTTTATATTCAATTTTAAATTCTATATTTCATAAAATCAAATAAAATTGCAACTAGCAAAATGTTCATAAAAATCATTTTTTTATGAATGAATGTATTTATATTAACATTTTTATATAAAATAAAAAAAATGAAAACTTAACAACTAAACCTAAATTAGATTATTAATCTTAACAATTTTACTGGAGATACATATTTTTAGCATTTTGCGATAAATGCTAAAATTCACAATAGATGCTAATTTATGCGAAAATCGTAAAATATGCGAATAGATGCTAAAATGAAAAAATAAATCTAAAATTAGTTAATTTAAAAAAAATGTTACTATAAGTATATAATATAACAATAGGTTTTCTCTATGGTAGGCTCTACTATAGCTACATTATTATGCTGGCAACACTTTTTTTATTTGTATTATTACGCCCTTTTCCAATCAGGGAGATTACTAAGGGACGGGGTCAGTTCCAAGCACGGGCTGCACCCACACCCGTAGAGGGGGCCGGATAGTGAAGGACGGAGATCGCCGGGCAGGGCTCAGCATCCCCAAAAAACTTTTCAGATGCTGCCGTACCCGGGTCTTCCTGCGTGGTACGCCAACGCATTACCACTCGGCCGTGTGCAACATCATTATATGCACATGGTCGTCACAAGTTCATATGATATTTCATATACAGTAATATAGTAAATTTTGTTTCGGATTCACCGCCATACATGATTTCGTGTTACAATAATTTAAAAATTTTGATAGGAAACAATATATTGCATTTTCAGTGCTGAGCGCACAAAATTAGTTTGGTGGGTAGCATAATCATGAGAGTTGAAATTTCTTAATGAATTTATTACATTGATAAAAATGTCATTTTTGATTTCGAGAAAAATTAAATCTGCATATATAATATTTTTAAAGTCAAATTGCCGGATATTGCAGCTAAATCGTTTCGAAATCCTATCATCACTCGTTGGAAGTACTTGGATACATATTTTGATCTATTATTGGAACTTTTCCAATCCACCAAAATAAAAAGTGGAAATAAAGACAAAATTATTGGACTATATAAGTTGACCCTATTTGACAAGGGCTCAAACTAAATATATGGGTGAAATTTGTATTAAATTCATACATTTAATAGAAAGTTCTTCCTATCCCTTGGCCCATTTTATCATGGGAAGAAATTGAAGGCATAAAACGTTGTCTACGAAATAATATTGATAAAGTTTTCCTCGGCGAAACTAGTGAACTTCTTTTTTTCTACTGTTAAAAGCAAAAGGTGAGAGTTGAAAAAAGAGATTGCTCAGAAATGTCTTCTCTAGCTCGAATCATATTCGGTGTTAAATGAGAAAAATTTGCATTATGAAACATTAAGTGAACTTTTCAACCCATTTGTAGCGGATTCAAAATGTAATATTAATGTGAAACAAGGCTGTTATCTTAACAAAAGGTTAAGAAAATACCATTATTTATATCATTAACAGAAGCCCAATGCATAGAAGGATATGAGCATTTTGTTAAACAACTTTTAACTAATGTAAAAAGTGAATTAAAACAGTATATATTGCAATTATTAATAGCCACAAAAATAAAATATGAAGTGTTTGCTTGTGCTGCTATCAAATCAATTTGCTTTTAGGTAAATAGTGTTGATGTTGATTCTTCAGTGCACAATTCAAACCGGTTGTCCTACTAATCTAAAAGAACCATCTGTGGAAGCATGTTCCATGCTTAGTTTTAATAAATTTTAATTTTTGGTCTATTTTATTTTTATATTAATGTTTTTGTCTTATATTTTTCCATATGATATATTTTAATAATTGTCATGATCTATTATTTTTGTTATATCATATCATATTTAAATTGTAGTAGTTTCACTACATACGTGCAAACATTAAACAAAATATGGTCATTATTATTATTGTGTACAAAACGTTTTGTTGGCTGGGCCACAAATAGTCATTGTGAGCTGCATGCGGCCCACGATATGGTCATTATTATTATTGTGTACGTTTTGTTGGCTGGGCCACAAATATAGTCATTGTGAGCTGCATGCGGCCCACAGGCCGCAAGTTTGACACTCTTGATATAGACAATAAATCGGTGCGTGTCACTTTTCGTTCAGCATCAAAAGGCAAAATCAAATCTTATCTGTATAGACTAATAATCCTTGAATCTATAAGTTGCTAATCAGTGTTTACAGGTTCGTTTATCAAAAAACTCCGAAGTGAGCCCAATTGTCCTTCTGGTGAAGATTGATAATTAAAAACTGTTTCCACGAACAATTCATTTTATTAATGTTAATTTTTTTGTAGCAAATATAATAAATAAATGATATTTTCCATATTTTTAGGACATTTTAAATGTTTTATCTGCATCTTTAATATTTACTATGGTTGTGGGAAGGAGCCGGAATGAATTAATCTATTTTCAATTAAATCCTATGGGGAATCATGCTTTGGATAACGACTGTTCTGCTGGAACGGATTACCATCGTTAACCAAGGTACCACTGTATTCATGAGAGAGCAACCACATACAAAGCCCATGGAATGTATATAAGTGCTGCTAACATTTTCATGTGCAGGCATTGTAATTGTTGAGTAGAATGGTTCAAGAACAACAACATAGAAAAGCAACTGAAATCGGTTACTCATCAGAAAGCAATTTCCAATGCTTCTACAAGTACGAGTACTATCCAATCTATGATTACAAGCATTATAAATGAGATGATGAAAAAAACCAATGATAAATTTTAATTTATCAAAGACACAGTCAATATGTGTCTCAAAGCCAATATACCATTGGAAAAATTAGATGATCCAGAAGTGCGCCAGTACCCAATAAATATATTGAAGGATCAGGAGATTTACCATGTGCCGATCATTTGCAAAGAGCATATGCCGATTTGTGCGGCAGGATTGAAAAATGAAATTAAAGAAAGAATAAAAAACAAGACAATTGTAATGGTTGATGAAACTTCAGATAAAATTGAATACTATGTCTTTGCAGTTTTGTTCAAAACAGTACTTCCATCAACTGAACAAGAGACTTTTTTAGCATTGTGTAATTTTTTAAACTCTGCAAATGCCACCACGTGTTGTCAGGCAATAGTAGATACATTAAAAGATTATGATATTTCATATAATAACATAATAGGATTTGTTTCAGATTCAGCGCCATACATGATTTTATGTTATAATAGTTTAAAAATTTTGATAGGCAATAATAAATTTCATTTTCAGTGCTGGGTGCACAAAATAAGTTTGTTGGGTATAAGTTTGAAACTTCTTAATAAATTTATTACATTAATAAAAATGTCATTTTTGCATTCAAGAAAAATTAAATCGGCATATGTAGTATTTTAAAATCAAATTGCCCAGATATTGCAGCTAAATTGTTTCCAAGTCCTATCATCACTCGCTGGAAGTCATGATTTAAATCAGTTAAATACTTGGATACATATTTTGATCCCTTATTGGAATTTTTCCAAACCACCAAAATAAAAAGTAGAAATAAGGACAAAATTATCGAACTACATAAGTCTGACCCTATTTTGATAAGGGCTCAAACTAAATAATGTGGGTGAAATTTGTACTAAATTCATATGTTTATTAGATCAATTAGAAGAGTCTTCTTATCCCTTTGTCCATTTATTATGGGAAGGAATAAAACGTAGTCTACGAAATAATATTGATGGAGTTTTGCCCGATGAAACTAATGAACTTTTTTCCACTGTTGAAAACAAAAAAAAGAGTTGGAATATTATTTTAAAGAGGTTGCTCAGAAAAGTCTTCTCAAGCTCGAATCATATTCAGTGTTAAATGAGACAAATTTGTATTATGAAACGTTAAGCAAACTTTTTAATCCATCTGTATCAGGTTCAAAATGTAACATTAATGTGAAACAAACGGTTATATTATTTAAGAACATATCATTAGTTACATCATTAACAGAATCCCAATGCATAGAAGGATGTGAGCATTTTGTTAAACAACTTTTAACTAATATAAAAAGTGGATTGAAACTGGATATATTGCAATTATTAATGGCCACAAAAATAAAATATGAAGAGTTTGCTTGTGCTGCTATCAAATCAGTTTTGTATCTGGTGAATAGTATTGATGATGAAAGATTCTTCAGTACATATAATTTAATTGTAACCGATCGTCGCACTAATCTAAAAGAATCATCTGTGGAAACGTTCCATTCTTAGTTTAATAAATTTTAATTTTTTGGTCTATTTTATTTTTATATTCATAGTTTGTCTTTATATTTTTCTATATTGTGACATATTTTAATAATTGTCGTAATTTTCTATTATTTTTGTTATGATACTTTAACTTGGATGTATATAATAAATTGTATTAAAATGTATTGAGCTTGATTATTATTAGAATTTATGCTTAAACATTTCATGAAAATAGATGCTAAAATTAAATATTTTAAATGCTATAAAACGCTAAAATGATAAATCCAAAATGCTAAAATTGATAAATTTAGATGCTCAAAATACATGTCTTTAGTAAATAATTGTCGTAATTTTCTATTATTTTTGTTATGATACTTTAACTTGGATGTATATAATAAATTGTATTAAAATGTATTGAGCTTGATTATTATTAGAATTTATGCTTAAACATTTCATGAAAATAGATGCTAAAATTAAATATTTTAAATGCTATAAAACGCTAAAATGATAACTCCAAAATACTAAAATTGATAAAAATAGATGCTCAAAATACGTTTTTCTAAATTTTACGTAGTAATAGCTTCGGGCTCTACCCAGTCGAAAGTTTTAGATAATTAATTCGAAAAAATTTCCATCATAAATAATCTATACCGATTGTCCGTCATAAATGATTTGAACAGCAACATTCCAAATTGTTCTCTACAAATTTAATTAAATTTTAATACAATTAATATAACTACTACATTCGTTTCCGGGATTCTTCGCGTAGAATACGATGCGACCTTGACCCAAAAACTCTTCTGCTTGATGATTGTCGATGCTAAATATAGAAATCGATCGTTTTATACAATGCATAACTAGAAGACACAGTAAAAATATGGCACTACGAAATTACACTGTAAATTAATTTTCTTAATTGGAATGCATAATTCGATCATTTTCGAGAAAAGTGGATACAAGAATGGCAGGATTAAAAATTATTTGTACATTGTCAATCAAATACGCTTGTATTGAAAATATGATTTTAAAAAAGCATCAGAAAATTTACTTAAAAAAAACCAGTTTTTCTGAGAGAAATGCAAACTGAAATAAATATTGCAGTGAATAGTTTACTTATCACAGTGAAAATTTAATTATTAAAATATAGTTGCAAATAAATGTGTGAATATTTTTAAGTACTGTAGTTACTGTATTTTTGTATTAAACTTTTCATATAACGCAAAATTAATCATCATAAATATTTTGATGTCTAATAGGAAAACAAAATTAATCAAACAACTGAAATTAAAATAAATATCATAGGTTAAACTTTTTATTGTATTTCTTTCTAACAATTATAGACATGCAGATAATTTACTACATGTTAAAATCATGTTAATATCATAATTTTATTTAAAGCTTATAGCTTATTTATCAAAATTGTCATTATTTTATGGTGATTTACTGTAACGTCACAAAAAATTTAATGGACTATATCAGCGCTTCTCAAAGTTTGTGTCGCGACCCCATATGGGATCACGTAACTAAATTTAGGGGTTGCAGAAATTTTAGCAACTGTTTTAATTCATATTCATAGTTTATATACCTCTATATCCAGCGTCACAAAAATATTTGATCGGGTAAAAGGGGTCATCAAATGGAAAAGTTTGAGAAGTGCTGGACTATATCATCAGAGTAGTGATATAAATGAATTTTAGCTCTCTCATAGTCAGTACTGACTTTCGATACTGTTGTCAAGTATTGTTGTGTGTTCTCTTAGGTATTTTAGACTCATTTACATAATACAAAAATAAATTAGAATCCTTTTTAGTAAAATGCTAAAAAAAATTCTAATTTATATTGTATAAATGAATTAGATTTTCCATCATTTTGGAATATTTTTTATAAAATTTTTTATTAGTGCAAATCAATAATTACTTTTAATGTATGTCTCTTTCTGAAAAATTTTTGCTTTTAAGAAATTATTTCCTTGTAGATTAATAATCTATCATACTGGAATTTGTTTTATATCAGCACTTCTCAAACATTTTTCATTCATGACCCCATTTTTCATTACGAGATTTTTCGCGACCCCAGGTATTAAATATGAATTAAAACAAACAAGTACATAAATCATTTACACACTTATTAAGATGAACACAATCAACCAACTACACTGAAAATTCATATGTTGTCATATGTTAAATATTGGGCATTTGTGAAATTACATATAAACTGAAATTCAAGTGTTTGAATTTAATTTTTGCAACCCCAGCAGTTCGTTTCGCGACCCCAAATGGGGTTGTGACCCATAGTTTGAGAAGTGCTGTTTTATATCAATGATTATATCTTTTTCTATATAATGCTTTTATTTCATCAAACAAACTCTCTTTACATTAAGAATATAATCAAGCCTTTAGAAGAAGTGATATTTATTCATAAATGCAGGTAATCCTTGACTTATGATCAGATCATCCAACAGCAGTGAAATCTGTTAATTCTGTGATTGGTCAGTGCAATTCAATGAGTTCAAGTCTCTAATTCAACAATAGACAGAAAAAAGGATGCTTTCAATATAGTCTGATTCTTGTAGTTTTGTGTTCTTTATGTTTATTAAAATAATGTATTGTGTCCTAATAAACATTACAAGTGAGAGAATAAATTTTGGGCATTTTCAACTTATGACAGGATTTGATTTCAAATCTTATTATAAGTCTGACTATCTGTATAGATCAGCAGTTCTCAACCTTCTTTTCTTCCCGGGCCATGTACATTTGTTTGCTAAATTAAGCAAGTCGCAATTTTTTTTTCTCTGGGCTACATACATTTGTTTGCTACATTAAGCGGGCCACAACATGCTTTATCATGTGACACCAACCGGTTGCTGTCACGTGATAAAGTTTGACTTCTAAAAAATCGCCTACAAAATTCTCTTCATTTCTCAATTCGTGAATATCATAGGTTAATGTTTTCCAAACTGTGGGGTGCTAGTCTATTACAAATTGATGTGCAAGAATTAACAAAAAACATCATTTTCGAGACCAACACAAAATAAATTCAAATTGGTATCGGAAAAAATGGTTTTTTGAGAGATTGTTTTAAATTTTTTAGTATATATATAAAATAAGAAGATAGCTGCAAGTCAGAACAGCTTTCATCATGATTTACAACTTAATAAACGGCTTAAATAAAAATCTAAAATCGGATGACGAATTTATTGAAGTATCTAAGAATGAAGAAATTTATCAAAAGTTTTCCTTTACAAATATGATTAAAAATTTAATTGTTTATTTATACACGCAGCAAAGCGACGCAAAACGATTAACTTTTTTCAGAAACAATTAATTATAAAAAAGTTTTTTTTTTATTTATTGGTGAAGCATGGAACATTTAAATTGCGAGATTTTTCCCCCTCAGCTCAAATTTTTCGTGCATTGTAAAATTTTGAGTGAATCAGGAAAATTAGCAAATTAGGAAAATTCTAATTTTTTCAGATTTAAAAAAAATTTTAATATCAGAATTTTTATTTATTTATTTTTTGCATGTGGGAGAAGAATACCACGCTTTCATTAAATTCATGATTGTGCATTCCGAGTTGCACGTAAAAGCTTGGCAGGCTGCAGGTTGAGAATGGTTGGTATAGATAATCCTTATATAGCATGCTGATGATTAGATTCTTATAAAATATTATGATATGAATTCTTGTTATATGGACTAAGAACTATTACAAAAGGAAGGGCTATATTCCAAAAACTAACAAAAAATGTACAGTTTAAGCTTTTGCTAATTATAAAAATAAATTTTTATGAAAAGAATAGTAATTGAATAAATGTCTTAGATATATGCCAGATATAATGTATGTTCATTTAATTTTTTTCATCTTCTGAATTTTCTTCTACACATCTAGATTTCATATATCATCTGTACATTAAAAATTCAAATAATTTGGTTTGTTTATTCTTATTGATAATTTTACACATATCTAGTATGGGACTAAACATTTTTTAATTTTTTTTGAACTTTGTGCTCCTCTCAATCAAATAGGTCATAAAATATGTGAATTTTTCAATTGTTTTTTGTACATCAGCTAGCAATTCAATAGCAAGAATTCACAAAAAAGAATGGAAATATTGAAAAATTATATTCAACCTAATAATAATGCTTTCCCCATACAAAAACTCAAAAATACTGTTATGAGACTTGTCAAAATTCTGTTATGTTGGAGCAAAATTTTTATGTGGGATTCCTTATATAAAATATGAAATGTTTTTTGCTCTTAGGTATGTTCAATGTTTTAGCCATCTTCAGTGATATTGATTCTAAGAATAATTGAAAAGAACAGAACATTTTTCAAACAGTCTACTTAATTTTCTGAAATCCAATTAAAGACTGGAAATTTTCACATTGAAATTAATAGGAATTGAGTAAATTTATCTTCTCATCATAAGAAAAATTCTATATCTGTAAGAAGGATTGTTTTTCTTGTTCCTTATACTTTTCTATACTCTTCTTACTTTATCCTCCATTTTTCAAAGGCTTGAACCACCAGATGCCCATTTCATTTATTAAGAATAAGTGTGTCCAAAATCTTGATAACTATAGTTTATCAAATTAGAATGCTGGCAAAAGATTTTTCTTCTTGATTTATGCTAAATGAGCTTTTTAATTAAAATTGAATTGAATATATCATGAAAGAACTCAATAATGTAAAATTATATTATCGTAGATAATATACATGATACCATAGTAACTTTATCTACAGAATAAATAAGATTAAATTTTATTTGCATTGCAAAGACTATTTGACTTTTGAATTTTGATCTTTGAATATCAACTGCACAATACATTTAATGGATACTAATTCAAGTGAAGGTCTTTTCTATTCATTTTAAATATGATTGACATTTTCCTGTGAAGAGAGTAATTTCATTCAAGGATGGATAAATAAATCCTTCATTCTTGAGGAATTTTATTTTTGGTATGTTGTGACTAAGAACAATTTTAACTTAAAATTTAAAATCAAATATTATATAAGCAGTTTTAAAATATTTTCTATATAAAAATAGTGATTTCATTATGATGATCAAAAAAAATAATTTTGAACAAATTTAAGAAGTTAATGTTATTAAGAACAAAGCATCAAAAATTTCCTTATATTCTTTAGAATTACTTAAACTATATTTATATATTTATTTATATATATATATATTCTTTTTATATATACTTATAGCAATAACAACCATTCACAAGCCACAATTTACATTATTACTGATATTATGAACATGCATATCCCATAATTTTACAGATCAGATATCGATTCTTTCTTAGAACCTGCTATCATTCGTCATTTCAATGGAGAGAATCTAGGATTGACAGGACCTTGCGTAAAGGAACGCAGTTCATATGGTCTTTGACTATGTACAGTAGCAGCATCCAAGTCACTTTTTCTGAAGATGATCATTCGTATATCCGTATGGAGGTAGATTCGCCCTGATCTTGAACTTGAGAACCTAGTAACCATAAAAAATTATAAGCAGCTATCAAAGAAAAATATAATAATTATAATAGAAATATTATGCGTTTAATCATTACGATAAAAAAAAATTATGTCATTTTGAATACGTATATTGTCTTATACTTTGATGTCATTAATAACAAATAATTATTGAGCAAACTTGTGTTTGTTCCATTGCAAATTTTATCAAATTCTAAGCTGTATAATGATTTGTTATGGAATCATTTTGTATTTGTATACAAAATACTAAAGTTTTGTAAATTATTTTTCACTTTTTCATTTTTATTCACATTATTTACAAACTTAAAATATTTTCTGTTCTTATGCAAAATTCTTAGCACGGTATTATTCATAATCTGGAATTCCTTGATTAATTACAGAAAATTTAATACAATATTTTAACGAAATTAACAAAAGAATAATATTTAGGATTACTATATTATAAACTAACCGAATCCATCCATAGTGATGCACGATGTATTTTTTTTAATGCTAATAATTTTAGAACTTTCAATTCAGATTCAGGATTAAATAAATAAATAAAAATTCAAGGATTTGATTTATTTAATAAAACTATAAACTAATATAACAATAATCAAATTAATTACAGCACAAAAGTAGGAAATTAACAAATTTATTTAAGAAAACGTTTTCAGCTATTCTATAGCCATCGTCAGTCAAACGTATTTTATATATAACAATTTTGCAAATTTTATGGTGAATCTAAAGAAAATATTGTAAAAAAATATAATAGTTCAATTATAATGCAAATATTAAAAACAAAATCGCTTTATATTCGGACTTATGAAAAAATCAAGTAGCTCAGGAAAACCAAAATCGCCTATTTTTCAAATGTCTCTCTTATTTTCAAGTTCAATTATAATGCAAATATTAAAAACAAAATCGCTTTATATTCGGACTTATGAAAAAACCAAGCAGCTCAGGAAAACCAAAATCGCCTATTTTTCAAATGTATCTCTTATTTTCGAATGATTAAAATTAAGAAATTAAAATATTTATAATCAAAATCATTGAAAATGATTTGATGACATGGTTAGTGCAATAATAATCTATTAAAATTAACAGTTTAGTAGTCTTATTGTAAACACTGTACTATACTAATACAGTTGTGTAGTTATTATTATGTATTAACAGGTATACCCAATGCTGCTTGGGCAGTATTTAAACACAATTAGTTTATATATTACTAAAATTTATATAAATAATAACCTAAGTATAATGTTCTAAAAGTACATTACATTCTTATATTAGAAAATGCAGGTAAGTCAACATTACCTAAATTTTAGCACTAATTATTGTCAATATAAAATTTTGATAAGTGTTAAGAAAGGCAAGTTAACATCTGGCTCACCTGCCTTGTTTAATACTTAGTGCCATTTGTTGTAAATATAAAATAAAATGCAATCCTGTAAGATTAAACTATGGGATGACATTTAACTGCAGATCATCAATACAAATTTCATTAAAATCTACTAATATATATACAAAACAGCTTGTAATGACCAAAAACGACAAAATTTTATAATTTAAGACATTTTGGTGTTAACTTCTGCAGCAGAAATTTCGTTATCTTGTGAAACAGATTAAAAGCACTAATTTACAAGTGTAGTTTAAATTTACAATGCATTTTCTGGTACATCATTTGAGAATTTTTATAAAATACAATTTTAATGATACTTATAAATATGATTTTATTTCTATTTAAATAAATTTCTTCAAAAATATTTATTACAGCCAAGGTTTAAGGTCAAGAATATGTTATTGACATTTTTATAAAATGTCAAAGTTTGAAACTCACTAATGATTGTTTTACTTTATATTAAAAATTAAGATGCCAATGATACGAAATGTGTGATGATTTTTTTTTTGGATACCATCCAAAAAGAAAAAAATCATCATACATTTCATATAATATATAGTTTAATTGTAAGGAAATTACCGTCAACTAAAAGGTATGAAATGAAATCATTATTGGAAATTATCAAGTATATTATTTTTATAATTTAAACAAACAATATTTATAAGAAAATGATTATTATATTGTGATGCATCTTAAAAAATAATCATGAAATCCACAATTTTAAGTTAATAATCCATTTTATGCCAAAATTGAGTATTATTAATCATCTATGTGCATACTTATTTAAAATCGAAGTTATGGAATAGTTTGATAAAAATCAAAATCTGTTTCATCTAAAAAGTTATAATGGCAGTTAATCGAAATATATAAATTTATTTCAATTAACTGCCATTATTTCCTTAGGTTATATAATTTCATCCCACTTCTTATTACGAGTAAATAAATTCAGCACAAATTTAAAAGTGCAAAATACAGTATATTTTACTAAACTTGTAGATCTTTCAGCTTTATTAAGCCATCTTCAGCAAATCATACATAACGCATAAGAATTCAAACGTAAAATTTAGTAAGAACATAATTTGAATTTAAAAAAATTATAATATAACATTGTATAAATATATTTCTATATTAAAAATAATAATAAAATATAATAAGAATATTTAGTCGTTGTATTATTACGTTTTAAACTAGCCACTGTGGCGGTATTACAGAAGGTTGATTGTCATTTATCACGTGATAATGTTTTTTATATTCATGTATAATTAATGACTCCGCAATTTTTATATCTTCTGATTTAGTTATCTGTTTAATAATTTTTGCCTGGTCCCAGTGGATGGTGATGTTATATTCATAAAATGAACTGGCCAGAGCAGTGTCAAAGGTTGCGGCTTCTATCGACCGTAGCTACCTCATCAATTCCGGCTGATATTGATCAGCTCGTATCGAATAAACAGTGCCAAATTTCTCATTAAAAATTTCAAGAAAATTCGTTTTTCTGTTCTTTTCTTGTTTGTTTTTATTTTGCATTAAAATTTGTATATGAAATCTTTACTTTTTTTAAATTTTATATTTTTTTATTCTAATGTTTATTATAAATAAAGTTTTGTAAATTATTAATGAGTGTTACTTTATGTGCGGCCCGCAAAAAAATTTTAAAATTTAAATTGGCCCGTTGATTAAAAAGGTTGCTCACCCATGCTTTATTTGATGAATAAATGGTTTTTTTGAATGAAATGTTTTTGAACAATTTTTTGAAGTATTTTGCAAATTATCAGGGGAAATTAATTTTGCCTGATAATCCTTGTTAATCACAACTCATCTATAGTCGTATTAATCAATTGTCATTCTTATTTAGTTTGTTTTGTGCTATGGCAGAATTCATCATTTCACCTAGAGATGCTGAAACTAGTGTTTTTAGAAAGTGGAGCTGATGAACTGAAACTAACGAAAAATTTTGGTAAAGCTTGAGCTACCCGAACTTTTTCAAAAATATTAACTTGCTGTGCTTGAAATACACCAATCATCATTCAACTTAACTATGGTTGTAATTATGTTTGTTCTATACTTTTATTTTGGGATATTTGAATTATTTGGCCAAATTGAACTAAATACAATGATCATAAAAAAATGAGAACTGTATATAATACATTGGTTAAAGGCAATGAAGACTAACATATAATAACCAATAATAATTATAATCTCTGAAAAGGTTATGATATGATAAAAAAACACAAAATATCATCATCATCAGTTCCATCAAAAAATGAAACTAAAAAGTTAATTAGTAAAAATACAGTGGGTGATCGGTTAACGAACATAATTCGTTCAAAGACAATGTTCGTTATCCGAACTGTTCGTTAACCGATCATCGATTTACCATAGATTGCAAAGTCGCGGATTAGAACGAAAGTCGATAATTCTAATGTATCAGCTAAATCTAACTGCTAGCGTCTCTGCA
This sequence comes from Olivierus martensii, assembly GCA_000484575.1. NCBI lineage: Eukaryota > Metazoa > Arthropoda > Arachnida > Scorpiones > Buthidae > Olivierus > Olivierus martensii. Next base: position 41,953 of record AYEL01089861.1, on the reverse strand, counting down.
AATTCCAGAGCTCAGGTCTTTTTCTAACTTAAATCTACTTAACATCAAAAACACTCTAACAACACTTGACATTAACCGGCAAAACCAAACCGGAAACGAGAACTTACAACTAAGAGTAACAAACGAGTGTTAGAACTAGACGGACAAAAAGTGTTAGAAACTTAAATACTAATTGGAATAAATTCTCAAACAAGTTAAATAATAATAAAACTATAAATTTATTAGACTCCAAACACTTACAAAAGTGTTAATGCTTTATTGAAACTCTAATAAACTTAGGAATCCGACATTAGATCGTTTAAATAGAGCCTGATCAGGGCTTGAATTTGGTGCATAAATTATCTCTGTAGGCCGCACGGTTGCAGAGATATTCGCGGAGAAATGGAAAAATTGGAAATTGCCAGAATGATATAGTCGATATTAGGTCGCCTGTAGACTTTCCCGTTAGAGAAAGTGGGGATTAATGCATATCAAATTCAAGGGTATTTACCTGTCTGAGCCATAGTCAACTCGTGGAACTCATTGTCCCACTTTATATCATTTCTCAAACTGATGGAAGTGTTGTCGAGTGGTTTCTGTATTGCAGTTGCTTCTTCCAATGTTTCACATGTTTTGCCACTATCAGCTTCAGTAGCCACATGTTTGAGAAATTATATATATTTAATAAAATATTTATGAAAATAGTTTATTAGTTCAAATATAAGGGGAAAAAGATAAAAAGTAAAGCTAGCATATATTTAAACTTGAAAGTAAAAGTAATTTTTACAATAATGTTTGCTGTCAGAAGTCTGCCATCTTGTTTATGTTCCTAACACAAAAACTAAGTGCTGTCTAGATTTATGATGCATTTTCTACTAAACAATTTCAATTTATCATATACAGGTATTTTAAAATGTATTTTATATTTATAAAAACAATTTTATTTCTTTTTTAAATAAATACAGTTCAAAGAAAATATTGTATTTTCTCCTTGACATATTTGTAACTCACAGTTTATACACAGCAAGAAATTGCTGTTGTTTATATAACAAGTAATTATTTTTTTTGACACTTCCAACATAGACAACTGCATTATTAAGTAAAAAAAAAATACAGTAAAATGACAGAGTCCAGATAATGAAATGTGCTTTTGTCAATTTCTTCAATTTGTGGTGGACTAGTTGCATTTCCATTTGATGGGTTGCTGCAAAACTCTTTTTATGAATGTTGGTTTTAATTTTTTATATTTAAATCACTAGTTGAATAATGCTTATTTGAAAATTAAAAATTTTAGGAAATTTTCTTTAAAAATTTCTCTGATATTTGCTAGCAGATATACACTTTAATAAAAATAAAGGTTGAAATATAACATGAATTAGTATTTCTTAATTTCCTTTTCTAAATCTCAAAAGGAAAATTATATAAGGAAGTATATTTAGTAACTAAATATGTAAATTTCTTAGAGAATTTATAAAATTGTACATTCTAACAAAAATTAGCATGATGTAATTTAAAATCAACTATGTGATTATTTCTATATTTAATATTGCAATAAAAACAAATAACAATAAGGAATTATTGTATATACATATTAAAAAATTTGAATTTTTCATTTGATTCTAATTTTAATTGCAAAGTCTCTAAGATGTAATAAAAAATGAATTTGAGACATTACAAAGTTTTCAGATATTTCATCCAAAATACATCATCGATATTTAATATTATATATTTTGTAAGACAAAATTACTTGATATTTTCTTTAGAAATTGATTTTCCTTTTAACAGTTAATATTTTAATGCACTTTCATAATTTTAGCTGAATTAAAAGAAGTGCCAAATTATCAGTGTCCAGATTTATTATAAATTATTTTTGGAATTTCATATTTTTACACTTGATATGCTATGAATCAATGGTTCCCAACTGATATTCCATGGAACCCTAGGGTTCTGCTAAAAAATTTTGGGGTTCCATGTGAAATTCAGTAATTTTATACAAAGAAATATTTCCACACATAATTTAAAGTGTAAAGTCTAATATTCAAACACTTTTGAGTGTGTAAAATGTGTTTCACCGAACTTGTCTCTTCTATACCCGCTGTTGCTCAGCTACAGTTTCTTTTTAAATGGTAAATAGCAATGATGACTATCCAATCCCAGAGCCCCATTTGCTTTGAAGCCGGTAAATGCCAGTGGCCATCAAAGTTTGTTTATAGTTTCAGATTTTTGTTTTATAAATAAAGCATTATACGTTTATTATTTAATATAAATTAACAAGGGTTCCAAAAATATGTAACATGCTTAGAAGGGTTCCGTGTTAAAATAAAGTTGGGAACCACTGATATGAATAATAATAATAATGTATGCTAGGCAATATATTCTTAAAATCTGTATCATAAACATACTGCTGTTAGATATAGAATAAAGTACATGATTATGAATTTCTGGAATTTCCACGTTTTTAAATGTGCAATAATCAAATATCCTAAATTCATATATTTGTAATTTCTCAGATTGTATTTGTGATTGTGTTCTTTTAGTTTTTTTTTAGTCTCTAAATCATAACAAAAATATTATTTGTTCATAAATTATCAGGAGTGAATTAAGGATAGCATTTTGTCTTGTTAGAAATCAATTAAGTAATAAGTTATAAGTAGTTAAAACATCAATTTTATTTTAGGTGTCATCAGCAGCTGTAATAATTCAAGGTCAAGGATTGAATGTATATAATTTATATGCCAATTGTCAACATTCTTCATATGGGTATTCAAGAGATAAAGCAGATCGTAAATTATTATTAAACAGTTTCAAAATAAAAATGGTGATTTGAACTTTAAAAATTTTAATTATAATTTTCAGTTTTTATTTAATAAAAGATTTAAAATTATTTTCAGAATCTAACTGTTGAAGATGATCCTCCTTGCATTGATAGTTCAAATCTTAGAAATTGGCTTAATCAAAAAACTGTGCGTACAGCACTACATATTCCTTCTAAAGTTCAGCCATGGGATATTTGTAGGTCAGATGGGTGTAGTTTTTATATTTATAAATAAACGTTTTAAAAATTTTTGAAATTTTTGGTTGACAGAAAGATTAAATGAATAAATAATCATCGTAGTTTAGCTGAGATAGGTAAAAAGAAGTAAAAACTATAAAATTGCAGAAAAGCACTTAGTTTTTTATTAACCTTCTTCAGTCTGCCTAGAACTGAATAGAGTTCATAAAAAGCTGTAAGTGCTTTCTGCATTTTTTTCAGTTTTTGCTTCTTTTTATCTGTCTCAGTTACAATTAGTATTTATGATTTATCAAGACAGTGGTTTTTTTTAATTATTAACAGATTAAATGAATATTTATTTATTATAATATTTTGAATATAAAATTTCTTTATTTTTAGTTTGGATGTTGAAATAGGATATCAAAGAATATATTCCACTATGAAACCACAAATAATAAAATTAATTTCTTCTGGAAGATTACGAGGTTTGATATATAATGGAGATGTTGATATGGCATGCAATTTCCTTGGAGATGAATGGTTTGTGGACAATCTTCCATTCAAGGTATGATTCAAAGCATTATTAAAATGAACCAATAATCTTCTATATGACAATATATAATTGTAAATATCAGGTAACTTCTGAATATCAATTATGGAAATTCAATGATCAAATAGCTGGATATTACAAACAGTTTGGAAATTTGACTTATATGACAATAAAGGTAAATCTTATTTTGAAATATATGTATATTTTGCAGTTAGGCCTATAAAATATAATTTTTTTTAATAGGGATCTGGTCATATGGTTCCACAAGATAAACCTGGACCTGCATTCAAAATGATATCAAGTTTTTTATATCGGAAAAAATTTTAATTTAAAAATAAATACATAGGTATAATTGCACTTAAAATTAATATAATTATTGTTATAATTATACAGATTATATATGCATATTTGTAAATATGAAAATAATTTTTGCTTTTGATGTAAAACAGAAAAAATAAATCATATTTTGCTTGAATTTTTATTGAATTTTGTATATTAGCATATTCTAAAATTTAGCAATCATAAAAAACACTTCTTAATGCTTATTATAATCTCATTTGATTTTTTAAATGAATATTTAGAAATTTTTTCCATAAATAGAATAAATTTCTTAATTCTGCAGATGCTATTCTTATAAAGAATTCAATATCCTGTTGTTGGGCTGTATTAAAAAAAATCAAATAAGAACTTAGTTTTTTTTTTAAATTACAATATCTACATACATCTAACTATTAAAATAGAAAGCATATATATATTAAAATGCAAATATACACAAAGCTATGAACAGGAAAAGTTATTTATTTATTTATATATTTATTTTGAGAAGAATTTTAACAATATTATGTGGCTCATCAACTTATTAAAAAAATTTGTTAGACATTGATGTCTATTCACATTAATGGTCAAAAACTTTTTGGATATGCTTGTTATTAAAATGAATATACAGATACATACTGTACATGCAGAAATGTGATTTTTTTTTTTTTATATTGAAAAAACTGTATATAATACTTTTTGAATAAAATATTAATGAAACATCTGACACACAATCTTTTGAATATTTTATTTATATATGTAGTATACAGGATTTCACTTTGAATGATATTTTATTACATTAGTAATAAAATATCATTAAAAAATTTCTTAATAAAAAGCCGATTTTGTAAGTCCATCCAATATTGAATATATAATAATAAAAGACATGGCTTTATGTTAGCCATAAGTTTCCACAAAATAAGATAGAGGGTCTTGAAAATTCAACAGCAGCTCAGGATGTTCATGAGCATTGCAATGCTCATAGTAATCAAATTTGGAATATTTCAGCAGACGGGAATATTTTTGGTAAACAAAAACGTATATTTAATCCTTCAGATTTTTTAAAATTAAATTTGAGTATTATTTGACATTTTGATTGTCACAGTAAATAGATCACATGATCCTAAATATATCATCATCAACTATGTGACCACATCCAGCATTAAAATTTATGAAATCTAGATATTATTAGAAAACCACATTTTGATGTATGAATAGTTGATATCACAATTATGTATATATGAACAATGGTGACATAGAAATGGATAGAATTGTCCACTGTATACACAGCATAAAAAGAAGAATAAAAAATTTTGTGCAAAATAGTTGAGTATATCTGTCAGATTAAATCAAATATTTATTCTATTTGTTACTGCTGAGTTGTGTTGCAGTATTATGATTTGTATCAGCTAACTTTTTGAAATAATTAAGATAATTAATTCTGATGAGCTGATAAAACATTTAATTCATCCATTTCATAATTTTCCAAAAATTTAATTTGTTAATGAGACAAGATTTGTATACTGAATTGTTCAAGATATTTAACAATTTTATATAAAATTTTTCCAATATCTTCGTATGAGTAGCATTTATTATATCTAAAAGATAGTATCACTTTATTATTATTTATCTATAATAGAAAATGCTGTCATTTATACTTCTGTTATCAATAAAATGTTAAACATAATTAACCCATATAATACATAATAACAGAGAGGCATTTGAATATTTGTCGTCATTCTTTAAAATTCTATGATGTTACTATATTACTGGCATGCTTCGATTTGAATTTGGGAACTATGATTAAAACATTCAGCTGTATTTCTAATAATACAAGTACAATAAAAATGGAATATGTTTGCCGTGTTCCTGTAAGGAATCAAAACACGAAATTTTATGAAAATTCATCTGCTGTATTTGACATCGAGCTGATACATGCATACTGACAGATATAAAACTATAGGTACTCATCGTAATTATTGCCCACTAAAATAACAATATACAGTACAATATTTAATTCATTGTTTTTCAAACTCAGAGAGTGTCTTCTAAATTTTATGGTGCATTCCATTCAAACATGTTAAGCCATGTGGCTGGTGTGGACGTGCTGGGCATCCATACCAGCCATCAGGTATAGAATGGAATTCAACAGGCCATACCTGATTTTGAAAAAAAAACTGGAAGTATGGAACCTGAATCCTCCAGAGTATGAGCATCCACGCGATCCTTTTTAGGGGAGTCACGAAGCAATAGTGAAAGTTAATGAATACATTTTTGAAAATGATTCAGTTCATAAATGTGGACTATTCAATAAATCCAAATTATCATAAACTCTATATATTCCAAGAATAGCCAAACTTCATGTTGCTATGAATCACGTAGAATAATCTGAATTCAGATATATATCTTCACGTATGAATCACGTGAAGATATATATCTGAAAAATTCATGAGAGAGGTTCAATTTTTTCAATCCTAACCAATGATTTTATAAATTATTATATATTTAAATATATATATTATATACAGTAAAACCTCGATTTTACGGACTAGGGGGCAAGACTAGGAATTTATTTAGATGATAAATACTATCATTAATAAGATTTGGTTTAAAATTTATTAAAAAAACTTTTCTAATTAAAATTAAATATTTCTAAATATGTTTGATAGCAAAAATTGTCTAATTTTATATTATTGCTTATATTAATAAATTGTTATTTATGTTGGAAATTAATCATAAATTTGTTTTATATCAATAAAATTTAAACAATCTTTTATTATCTTTTTTTAATAAGCATATCAGTATCAAGCATTAGAATCTTAAAATAAGGTTATATTTACAATAAGTAAGTTTTGTTAGAAGACACATTACTAGAATTTCCAAATTTTTAGTTTTTGTATATGAATTAAGGACAGTTAAACTGATTCTGAATGTGTTATTTAATCAGTTTATCTGTAAAATTATATTTGATTGACATAAATTGGCATATCATTTTAAATTATATATGTAAGCTTATTACATCAAATTCCAGAGAAGTTTGTTTTTTTTTAACATAAGTAAAAGCTTTATAACATTTTAAATTATATATGTAAGCTTATTACATCAAATTCCAGAGAAGTTTGTTTTTTTTTTAACATAAGTAAAAGCTTTATAATTTTTTTTTTTTTCAATTATTATTGCCTTCAGTAAATAAAAGTAATAAACATTATAATAGTGATCTTAGCTATAATTATGATTAGTTCTTCACAGATAAAATTTGTAATAAAATAATATAATTTGTAATTCCTGCAATTATAAACATATATTTATAATTGTTTTTATTGGCTAAATTTTGTGTGTAACGAACCAATAATTGCACCAACTTATATAATTTATATTACTTTTAATAGAATATATTTTTATTAATCGATTATTATTGTGAAAATACGTTTATTTAAAAGGATTAAAAATAAAAAAAAAACATTACGTCACGTATGATATAAAACTATTACCAGGTTTTACTTAATCACAATACGAGGACACCATTGGAAAATACGTTTTTATTAAATGTAAACCTATAGTTATATATGAAAAGCCTACAGAAAAAATGTTATCGAAAGGGAATAAATCCTTCTTCTGACAAAAATAATTTCATCGGAAAACAGCATCTAGGCTTGAGGTTTTATTGTAGTTGCATACTATTTTTAAAACAAATAAACAGTGGGTAATCGGTTAACGAACAATTCGGATAACGAACATTCTCTTTGAACGGATTATGTTCGTTAATCGATCATCCACTGTAATAAAAAATATTATTTTTTAAATTAATTAAATATTTCTTCATACTAACTATGGATTATTCATGATATGGAGCTGAATAGAAAACATCAAAGGGTATAGTGGAATTATATTACAATATTTGCAAAGTTATAAAGAGGGTACGTGACTAATTTTTTAAAAAAAAGGTGACATAGTTACCTTTGGCGTTGTCGTCGTAGATTTGGAAGCCGCTGCTTTAATCTATATTTGTATTATATCTGTTGTACATATAAAATTAGATATAAATAAATTTTAATTTTTATTAATATTTAAAGAGTTTACAATACATTGGTATCAATCAAGAGAGGATAAAAAAAATAAATATAATAATAAATATATATATGAGCAATATAGCCGCTATTGCAGTAATGTATATGAATAGAAAACGATATATTTAAAGTTGTCAGATTCCTAGCTTGTTAAACCATATCTTCAAAATGATATCAAGTTTCCTTATCAGTAACACCTTAATGGTAAAATAAATATTATTGTAATTTATTTTCAAATTGATATAATAATAGCTACAAATATACATATATATATACAGTATTATATATATCTTTAGGTAATCTTCCACGTGTGAAGTACTAAGAGGTTGGCTAATATTAAAAATGGTATCAATTATTATGATGAAAATGCAAATGATAGCTCTCTTATGACATAATTCACTTACAGGATTGCAAATATTGATATACGCTCAGTACTGTATATGGTACAGAGATTCATTTTTGGACATTCCAAGATTAATACAATATTGTGGCTATAGATTGTACCATTTTATATAATTAATTGTGTGAATTCAGCCAAAATTCCTTAACTGATTCATTACAGAATATTTTAAGAAAGGGTAAACATTTGTATTAGAAAACACAAATATTTTCTGTAATAAATATATTAGTTAAAAAAAAAATTTTTTTAATTAAAAACTATAAGCATTTTAACAATCCTGTTTTCCTCGAAATATCTATTTACGAATTTCGATTAGCAATACTAAACATTTGTATTAGAAAACACAAATATTTTCTGTAATAAATATATTAGTTAAAAAAAAATTTTTTTTAATTAAAAACTATAAGCATTTTAACAATCCTGTTTTCCTGGAAATATCTATTTACGAATTTGGATTAGCAATATACCAAAAAAAATTCATTTCGTGCTTTCTAAATTTGATAAACCTAATTGTTGAATATTTTGTAAAGAATGATAATTTTGAAATTATATTTTGACTAAAATTTCTAATTTGAAAAATTTCCCAATAAGATATGCAAAAAATATCAATAAAATATATTTTTTGTGAATTACTGGAATCAATGATTGATATTTTTTTTATTTTTAGTAATTTTTATTAACGTAACTGCTACAAATCGAGAAAATAATTATTTCTTTCGTAACATACCAAATTAGTTCAATTTACTGTCACGAGAGGGCCCCATTATTATTTGTGGGCCAACAATTAGTTGCTATCAACAACTTGATAGTTCGAAAATGTCATAAAAATTTCACCACCAGGTGGCGCCCAAGGGAACGATGCTTATCTTTCCTTTAATGCTGAAAAGATAAAAAGCAGGGTGAATGTACCTTTTCACTTTTTTAAATGGAAAATTCTCTTTAACTCGTAACTGTCAATTTGGAAAGATTTCTGTTAACGATGTGTCGAAGATAATCTCCGTTCAGCCTAAAACTGTCGAAGATCAATTTTTTTTTTTTTAAATAACTGGAAGTTCAAACAGGAAAATCTCGTTAATCCAAAGTGAATATGTGCAAATTGCTAAGATTAAGTCTTTGCGTAACAAATTACACTTTCGTAGAACATTCCATAGAATTAGGATAGGCCAAGGACGTGCTGGGATAGGGCAAACATGGCTTGGGCCTTCTGACAGGACCCAATGACCCGATTCTATAAACGGTTTTAATCTGGCTTGAACATCATAGATCTCTCTTAGCATTTCCTCTTTATCATTGTGATATCAACTGAAACTTCAACATTCTGTAGTCGGCTTATATTGCGAAATTTTAACAGGGTACAGTAATGGATAATACATTTGTTTGTTTTTTATTTTACGTCTGAGCTGTAATCCCAGAAGTAAACCCTTTATAAATTTTCATATGTACCCCAAATGAAAAAAAAAACTGTGAATTGCCAGAGTATTACTTTACTGCAAAATGTTTACCTTTAAACTATATTCAAGAGGTGTTCTGTTTGCAATGTGTGATAAATTCGATCAATAATAATATAACCGAAATTAATTTTTTCTTAGAACACAATACACTCACGTGACTACTTAGAAAACAACTCACACGAGTATGGCGACATTCTTATCTGTGTCCCATTGGGGTACACTATCGGTTTTTCCTGTCGGGGTCACTTTATCAGTTAGTCCCACCTTCAGACGAATGAAGATGTATCTGAAACTGAATTTAACAAGTAGCCAAGCCGAAGGTGAAAGTCGTAAACTTTTTCGTCATTTTATGTTCTTTCTTTTTAGTGTCCTTTATCTCTACTTGAGAGTTGGAGGCATCTAAAGACGTTCCACGACAATTGATCTTCTATCATGACTGAGGTGTGATAATGTGATAGACTTTCCTAGTTGCGGCTTTCTTAGATAAACAGCATTGTCGAAGATTACGGTTTCCATTCCATATTGAAAGCGTATACTGCCTATTTAAAATTGAACATTTTTTATGGTAAATTGGTGATAAAAAATAACTATAGACTACATTTTCTTATATTATTATTAAAGATTTTTTTATTGATTTAATAATTTCCTCCAGAAATTTTTTAAACAACAAAAATGTAGATGGCAAATTAATTTTCTTGTGTCTGTCAGTCTGCAATACATTTCAAAACTATAAAACTTTTATGCCGGATGGTCAACAGTTTGATAAAAATATACGTGTGCATTATATTTGTTATTTAAAGACTTGAGTTATAGTTTGGCATTATAATAGTTGGAGCAAAGACAAAATTTTGAGTTTTCTCACAAAATTTTTCAAATTGTCAATTATTTTAAACATCCTGTTATGCTTTGAATTACCATTTCAATATTACGAATAATTTTTCTTTAATTGTAATTGAGAAATAAGTGAAGATGACCGCGATTTAGACTATCATTTACAATTATATAACATAAAATACAGATTGAAAACCTTTCTCGTTTACAAATATTTTTAGGATTATAATACTATGTGCAGAATATTGTTCTCTATGAGCATAAGCGTGTTCTCATGCCACTTTTTCTCTTTTATTCTACAGCATTTTGAATACTGAAAAATATATTATGGCTATAGAAAGCTATTGTGCATATACATAAACTGCCATAGAAAGTTATTGCTCATCCATAAAAACTCTACTAAAACGATCATTTTATCTATCTCAAAATACCATTTTTGAAAGAATCCTGATTACAAAGTTAAATGGATTTTCTTTAATTCATTTACATAAACTTCGTCACTCGCTTTGTATGGAAACTCTTTTGGTTTATTTGTCTTCGTAGTTCATCCTTCAACTTAATTTTTTATTGTTTTTTCTACATGATTAATTATTAATTTTTGACAAATTTAAATTAATTATAAATTTTAATAAAATTATTATTATTTTTTAATTCCATAAATAACCGATTTGCAAAAAATCTAATTCAATAATTAAATTATCAAATTAACTAAAAATTCAATAAATATCCATTCTATATAGTATTGTACATGAGTGTCCCATTTAAGCAGGGACACATAGGGACCCAAATACATGCTCCTGCATGTATTTGGATCCCTATGTGAGAAAGGGCTCCCGGGTATTCAGAGCGGTAGTTATGCCACTGGGTGGTTTTGAGTTGTTTACTGATGATATTCTCCATCATTGTTATTTTTCCATCTATCGATCTCTATTATTGAAGGCTAGGAAAAGTGTTCATCATAGCTAATAAAAGAAATTCCATTCATTGGGTAATGTGTAAACGAATTACCCTGTCATTAATTAAATAATGTTTGAAATTTAGAACGTACATTTTGAAATTAAAATCGTTGTTTTAACTTTTCATAAATGCGTACCACCAGATTCAAAATTCAAAAATCTATACCTCATATACAAGTAGGAAGTCAAGATTACACACGTATCACTAGTCATGTCTCGCGTACCACAGGTTGAGAACCGCTGTTCTAGAGACTAGAGTGTCGTGGATATTATAGCATGCTTTTGTTAGCGTGGGGATCCCTCGCTTACGAAAGGGCACAGCATATGGCACCCGATCCTGCTTTAAAGTGTCTGTGTCACATATGTATTCTAACATTATCAATCGAGATTATTTGTAAATGCTGTACTATATGATGATACTGCTAGAGAAAATACTATGATCTAGCGTAAGGTTTACGTGTAGAGTCTAATCATGATCAAAAATATGGTCTAAATCAAAAATTCTGTAAGAAATTACCAAAATATATACGCTATTTATGAACTAGAATTAAATGTTACAAATGTTAACAATGTTGAATATTCTAATTAATTTATCACTCGCTTTTCTTAATTCTATTAAAATTATTTTTTCTTTATTTTGGATCAATATATTATTAATAATTTTTGCATTATAATATACTTTTCTTATAAATTTCAAAAATATTACTCTATAATTAATATTTTAAGATTAATATTTTATTATTTATAAACAAATAATATCTAAATATTGAAAAATAAAATTTTAAATGAATTTTTATTCATTTAAAATTTTATTTTTCAATATTTGGGTTTCGTCTTATATAATTGAGACCTTTTATAACAGGAAACTTCTTATGGGTTTAATATCAATCTGTTTCTTATTCAGAGCGCATTGAAAATATATTAATATTGTCGACTAATGCAGGTCAACCGATATCAACTTTCAGAATGAATATTTTGAAACTGCCTGCGTCATCTTTTGAGATGAATTAAAGATATTGGTAGTTCCCTAGATTCATCTAAACTTGTTAACGTGTTCTATCTACTTTTTGAATCTCTATACGGCGATATGATAAATGATCAAAACCGCATCTCAGAACCCACTTTTATTCATCCAACCCGCCTATCTATGAGGATTTCAAACATTTTATCATCGTAATTAATGTGAAACTGTTCTATATCTCAAATATTTTGGTATGATTATGTTGATTTTCAAAATATATCTATAATAATAATAATAATTTTATCCTGAAACTTTTAAAATAGCCTACAGTATAAGCTGTGCCAATCTTTAAGATTTCAGTTTTAATATTTTTTCCAAACAATAAATATTTACTATAATATTGTTATGGTGGTATTGTTTAAAGTAACCCTATATTTAATATTTTTAAAACGATAAATTAGTTCAAAACTCTAAATATATAGGCTTAAGTACTTTTAAGAATTCAATTACAGTAATTACTATCCATCAATGTCAAATTTCAGATTGCGCAAATAGTGGCCCTAAAGCATAACTCTGTAGAAGCGGGTTAAAATACTGTATTTGAGAAAAATAGTCATTGAAAGAAAAGTATTTAACGTAATGCTCCCCTTTATAAAGGAATAAATTAGTTATATATTATACTCGGAATAGTGTTTACCGTGTCAATAAACAAACTATGGGAATGAAGAGCAGCATTATTAATTATGGTTTTAAAATTACAAAGAAATCAAACGTTAAAATGATTTAAACTAAAGTGACCAATTTTCTGATCTTCAACCCGGGACGCTCCAGATATTGGGGGCGTAGGAAGTATAGGGTGTAGGGTTGGACAAACTCCAAAAAAAATTTTTTTGGAAAACAATGAAAAAGTAAATTATTAAAAAATTTGCAAAAGAAAGCGGGAAGAGATAAAGAAACAAACAATATATTTTGCTATTGCTTTTTCTTCAGATTGATTCATCTACATTGGTTATATTAGGGTGACCATGTTCTATGTATAGTAAAAGTTGGGAAAGAGAATTCTTCAGAAACTAATTTTTTTAAATTAAATCTAGTTAATTTTTTTTAAATTTTTTAATATGAACTATTTACTATAAGTAAAAAACGGGACAAATCCAGGAAATTTTTTTCAAACCGAGACAAAGATTCAAAAATCAGGACTGTCCCGGCTAATCCGAGACGTCTAGTCATTTTATTTAAACTCTAATGATTTTTGTGACTTAAGAAAAAATGAAAATATAAATGATTAGATAAAAAATTAATTGCTTAAATTATTTTTTTTTCTTTTTGAAATTTATCTACATTAATTTTTTAGCAAAAAAATTAATATAGACAAATTTCAAAAAGAAAATTTCTAAAATAAGTTCCGATTATCGATGGTTCCGATACATATAGTCTAAACAACTGCTAAAGTGGCGAAGTTGTACTTTATAGTTATGCTATAGAATCTATGGCATAGATTAATCCATTTATTGCATTGTTATAAGTTTGAAATGCTATAAATTACCTGTCGTGTTAAAAAACTGTGCTTGGTTTATCGGCTTTTTTTGTACCCATATTCAATAAATATTTCAGTGTCTATAATGTCACATTACTGATTTTCCAAAAATCTTACATGTTGCCAGATTGATAATAATTGTGCAAGAATTTAATTAAATGATTATTAAATTATTCCTTTCTTTCTTTCAATTATTAAATTTATTTTTTTAATAATTTACTATGGATGGAAAATGTGTATTCATTACTTTTTTAAACAAAGCAAAATCATTTTTCTCTTTGAGAATGCCAAAAGGGCGTAAACCCTTTAATGCTAAAAAATGTTTAACCTGAAGAACACGTTAAATCTTTTTGATTAGTTTGGCTATTGTTAATGATAACATATGCTCAGTCTTATTTATGTTTTTACATAAACATTATTTGCATCATTGTGTAATTACTGTTTGATATCAGAGAAAATATTCTTTATACTTTTAATTGAATTGTCATATTATTCTAAATATTTATACTACAAAAATTAATTGACGAACTATGTAAATATCAGTATTGTAAAATTTGATTTTGCTCTTCACTTAACAAAGAGGAAATTATATTTATTAAGATTAAACTTTTATAAATCCAAATTACGAAGGAATATACTCCAAATGAACCTAATTATTTGCCAATAGATAAGATTGCCAACTCAAGGGATAAATTTGCAGAATAATTAGTTTTATTTAGAGTATATTTATTAATTTTATTAATCAGATTATTTATAGTTTTTGCTTTAACCCAAATGCAGTAGCAAATTTTTTTGACTCGCTTGATTTTTTAACTTGAATATAATAATAAAATCTTATAAAATTCTTATAAATCATTTTAAATCTGATACAGTTAGAGAGAATATATGATTTATTACGAAGTTATCCAGTAAAATTGTGGATTAGGTTATACATTAACCTTTAACTATAGTAAAAATGTTAATTAACAATAATATCAAGTGGTAAAATACCAGAGGAAGTTTTACCCTGAGGTCAAAGTGAGGGAGGATAGCGGGTAAGGTCACATACCTGTCGGCTGTACAGAGTTGATGAAGACACGAAAGAGACAGATGACGGTAAATCTCAACAATTTACAGTCGACCAAGTGACGGCAGATGAACGAGGTGATAAGTGGATACATGCCCAGGGATGGCATACCAACGACATCTGCGTACCATATCTTAATAATATGGAATGTAGCGATAGGCAAATTATTAAGAAATTTCGTTATAACGAGTAGATTGGCTTGTTGCGCAATGTTTGTTTTACTCATATCTCCTTTATTTTTGTATAATTGAGCTATGGAATCGATGATTTCTTTGATTTACTGAGTTGCTGTGAATGCTAAGGAAATTTTCAATACGCTTTTCCACGTGAAACTATAGAAAATATTTTCCTTTCTAAATATCATACAAAAGTTCTAGTGATTTATCTTCCGGCCAAAAATTTCCTACACGAGTGATTGCACTATAGTTTGGAGTTTTAAAATTGGAACAGCACATTTTCAGATGCATTCCTATGTCCTCCACTGAAGTCGCAAAGGTGAGGGGTCAAGACAAAGGACAGGATAAATGACAACCTCTAAATCTTTACTAACGGTTGACAGATGAATCCGTCAATGTTGTCTTACTGTCCTTCAATATGATGGAACATCTGTTTTACTACAAGTAACATTAGCACCTGAAATGGACTCAACAGTTTCGATTATGAGATTTGCAACCGCTTTTGCAAATATCTGCATAAGTTATAAATAAAGTCTACTACATAGAGAAAATAATATATACGTTACTAAGGTTAACAACCTTAAAAAAAGATTTTTTTAAAATTTCAACTTTTTATCTCTTAATATTATATTGGAATTCGTTTAAAAAATGAAAATAAAGTGTTTCTGTCTGGTTTTCTTGACACTTCCATAAATAAATATTCCAAAATTAACTTTTCAAACAAATATTTTATGGAATCTCATATATATGACGGGGGAAAACGTTAACGTAATTACGAAAATTTTAATGAGAAAAGGTGTAAGAACTTTTAGTGATAGACAAGTGCGAAGACAGGTTCTGTATAGAGATATATTAAAGAATGACAGCAGAGCTTTGAACTCGCTGTTCATTCATACGTCTGGGGTTAGTAAGGTCATATGTGAATGACAGAAACAAAGTACTAGAACTATACTGACGATTATCATGGAAAAAGAAGTAAAAGTTGAGTGATGTGGGGAGGATCTGTGATTCTGCACTCGGGAATTTCAAGGCTATACGCAACATTTCCTGTTCTTTTATGTTAGATTGGGTTGGGAAGAGGTGTTGTGCACGTGGCTGGTAAACACAGGTGTAAGGTGAAACGACCGAAAAATCCTTTCAATTCTTGTTAGTAAGGGGATACATATTTCTAATGGATGTTGAACAAAACTATTTATATTTTTACTATTTTCGAAAATTGACAGCCAATTCAAGATGGTACAAAAGTGTCATAGTATAATAGGGCCTGAAAAGGGGACTTAATGGTGTGCAGCTGGCTTTTGACACTGGGGGGTATATATCTTTTTCAATATAACATTATGATTGTCGACTTATCGGATTTAGTTTCCATAATGCCAACTTCAGTTAAGCAGACGGTTCTCTTATCTCCTGTTCAGGTTCTACAGGATGGTTGTAAATCAGCCTATCGCTTCGTGTGACGTCAGCTAGGACATAATATCATCCTTCATGTCATCCACTGTGGCGCAAGTATGTTACAGTAAGGTGGTTGGTGACATACATTTTATGTCTCAATCTTCAATCCCCGGGTGGTCAGAGATTTTTATTTTAAAAAATTGGAGATATGGACGAGTATAATCTGTGCTTTTATTTTTAATTTCTTTTTTTCTTTCTAAATGCATTGTAACTTATTTTAAAATAATATAAAATAAAATATGTCGTTTAAGTGTCTTATATTAACTAAACTAACAAATTAGGTTTTTTTTTCGTAAAATATTAATTAAAGTTACACTTAAAGTATTCTTTTAACCTCCAACTGAGTTTTTGGTTAAGAACGAATGTGGATCCTGTTCTCATATTCCAGTCTTCTTGACAGCAACCATCACTTTTGACACATTCGTTTAAGGTCGAGCATAAATTACAAGAAGCAGAAAGGAACACAGTTGGGAGTGGACGTATACACCTGCTGTGCTCTATATTACTGATGTTGTAATGTTAAATGACTACAGAGCACTTAATGGGAAAGGTTAATCTTGTAAACAGTTTTTTTTATTCTTTTGTTGCCATTTTTCAAGAATATCCGTTTATTCTGTAAAGGTAAAAATTCCTTATTACTAGACAATGCAATCTCCCTCCTCCTAGGGGACTCAGAGATTTTACCCTCTTTATGCCCAAAAGGCACCTCTGAATGTCTTGAGGCATTACTCTGCTAATATCAGTCTGCCTATGTTATAATGGGGTTTGTTGATGTATTTGTGATCTAAGACTATGAATTATTGAGCCCTCAAGCTTTAAATTAAAACTGTAGGCTGAAATTGCCCATGGGAAATCTGCCCACGTGCAACGGGATCGTAAATCACTACAGTGCTGAATAGAGTCTTTTAAAAAAATTAGAGAACGTCTAAATTAAGCAGCTACCGGTCGGTATGGATGATGATATTGTTCTCTAGTAGTAGAGACTACAAGCCCTTCAATCACTGTACAAAAAGAGTACGATAATATAGCATAGCTTTGACATACGAAACTATGCATTAACTTATATCAAAATTTTAGGGGTCATTTTGAATTAGGGTGGGGTGTATGGTGATTGATTTGATTGGAGGCATATTGGCTTAAAGAAACCACTCGTTCATCCATAGTACAGCGCACGATTAATCATTTTATGAAAAGGAGCTTGCTCTGTAATCAAAGTAGAATAATGAACACTTATGCACAACCTGCCTGGAGGAGAAGCTTAAAGGTTTACATCCGAAAATGCTACAAAGTTTTTTTTTTTCCATTTTTTTATGATAAGAAGATACTGGGCAGTTGTGCAAAGTGTATTTTTACGATGTCCGCTATAACGATGAGTCACATCCTGCACAAGAATATTTGCTAATGTCAAATATACAAAGATACTAATCATTAATCAACAATATCAACATGAGTTTCACGTTTAAATATGAATAGAATAAAATCGTTGCGTGACTTATGCTAAAATGACAAATGTTGTAAAGATGAAGCGAATAATTTAGACCTCCTATAATTATATTTCTCTCTTTCTAAGTTCACTTTATGGGGGTCATTCTGCGACTTTAACTAATTTCCGTTTTCCTCTTTCGTACAGTATTTACTTTATTCAAGCGAATGACGTCAGATAAATTGTTATACCGGTTATATCACGTGGATGTCATTATAAGCGCTATAACTTTCGACCCATCTCCAAAACAAACGGTCGCGCTGCCTCAGAGAAAAATTCACCTTGTTAAATTACCAAAAAAATTATCATTCATGCCTTACAGGGACGATAATTAAATATATTCGAAAGCATTTATACTTTAAATTGATGCTACAGCAATGGATCACTTCAGCATTATGTGCGATCATCCATTTTTCATACTCGCAGAGTGACTTGACATAATAAATATCCACAGAAAACAAACTGATAGATAAATATTTATGGTTATACAAGATGCTTAAAGTTGTATAGATTAAGATAATGAAATGATAATTGATTTATTGTAAGATTAATGAAAAAAATGCAACAATATCAAAGTAATCACAAAAGCGTTACTTGTAGTAGTGATAAGTTTCTGGTTCGATTAAAAACATGACTGACTGGCATCGAATTGGTAAAATCACAAAATTGCCTCGAGGTTTAGACAGGAAGAGAGAAAAGAGATGAAGAAGAAGAGGGGTAAAAAAAAATTGCAATTTTCTGTCTAAAAGCGATCTGCCATTTGCCTGTGACACATAAGGCCTTATACTGCATTCTACAAGTAATCGTTTCAGCAGCGGGAGGTCCTAGCTAACCCAGCAAGTGGTATGTGCCCAGATTTGCGGTATAACAGAGCATACAATTTTTAGATATTTTACTATCTTTAACCATAATTACGTCCTTAAACATTGAAATTATAAAATATTAATTTAAGTAAAGTATTATTTTATCGTAAAGCAAATAGCAAGAGAACTCTTGTTTTTTTTTTTTTTTTAATTTTTTTCCTTTCTTCATTTTTAACAGATTTCAAAAATAATACAACTATACATTTATTAAAATGAAAGAAGATAATAATTCTCATTAAATATGTATGAATTATTATTTAAAGTATGATAATTATCATCATCAATAATTTAACTCGAGGCAATTTTGCTATCAAACCCGCTGAGATGCATTTCCCATCATGAAAATTCTGATTTATGTATTCTGTTGGTTCAATTGTTCTGTCATTTTATATGTCATGATCCTGTCAAACTATTTGTCTTACCTTTCTGACTTCAATTTAAGTACAAGTGAAAAAATGATAAATGAAGTAATTTATCATTAAGTTATCTACTCGTATATCGAATGATAGTATATACTATATTGCTTCAGCAAATCTGTATGTATGCATCATCTTCAAGATTCAAAAATATATTTTATAAATTTATTAATATATAAAAATCTTTCTTTAGAATTAAAAGAATAATTTTAGACTTAATTTTTGCAAGAATTTTATTGTTTTTTTGTATGTGTGAAATATTAAACCATAGAGTACAATGAATGTTGAAACGAAGTTCGAATATAAGACGAGTTCATATATTTATCGATAGATCAACAAGTCATGCTTTTCTTTTCTACACAACCCCTCCTCTTCGTCATTAATAAACTTAAGGTCGCGAATAAAGAGGCGTGTAGGTACGACGCCTCCTTGTTTAACTGCCTCTTTCTGTGCACCTGCATCTTCCTACATCTGGAGTAGTCGAGTAACTTTTGTACGTTAAATAGCAGAAGCGAACTCTCTTATCTTTCATAGATCATCTTTTAACTACCTAAAGGATAATTTAAACGATAAGTAAATTCGGATGCCACATGTCAGATCAATCTCGAGAATTACACTTTTCTACTGCTTACTTCCACTTATTATAATCATTTTTTTATAAAATAATTTAAGAATGTGACGATACATAATAATTTCGTGCATATTTTAAACATGGTAATTTTATAATTATGATATACGTTAGGAAATCTTTATTATTATTATTATTATTATTTTCCTTTTTTTCAGTAAAAACGTCAATTCAATTGGTGAAGTTGATGTTTTCCACTAAAATATATATTTTTAATTATTATAATGTTTATGTTAACATCATATTTATAATTTATTAAACTATTTTTCTTTATTTCACTGCAATTTTCTTTTTTTACAGTAGATTTTCAAATATTTCTTCTTTTTTTCACAGCATATTCCTTAAAAAAATAGAACTTTGGATAATTTTTTTCCCTCTATATTCCCTGAAAATGGAAATTTTTTTAAAAAATATATTATAATATTTTAAATATATTATAATATTTTAGTTTGTTTACTATATTTATAAAAATGAGGAAAAGTTTGTAAATTTTATTTACGAATTTTTCTCGAGAGGAAATATTATTATAAATTATTAAATTGAGGATTAGCTAATAAGATTAATTAAGGATTACTTAATTATTAAATTAAGTTTAATCAAAGTAATTAAAATAAAAAATATTTTTCGAACGAAATTATCCAAATTCTCTTTTTAAGAAACGAAGAAGAAGAAGAAGAAGAAAGGGCAGTGAAGATATAACTTTTAAAAATGCGAGAACAAAGGGAAAACGTTAATTTTTATGAAAGTTGTTTGAACTTGATAAACATCAAAGATAAATTTTTCTGCTTACCAAAGCTGGTTTTGGTATCTTTATCGTTGACCACAAGTCATATCCATCAAACTTCTATTTTAATTCGGTAATTCATCACTAGCTATGTTGATTCAGGGACATTAACCTTAATTATGGAATGTTGTTGTTCGAAAAACAAAGATACAAATAATACCTCTACCAACTAAGAGAACAAAACTGGAAATAAATTTAATTTTTTCGATATTAAAATAACGGACGTCTTGGTAGTTTGTACTAGGCATCGCGTAAGGGGGAGGGAAGAAAAAAAAACTTTTGTTAGAAAACGTAAAATGATACGTTGGCAAAACAGCTTGTCAACATGGCATTTTTTGAGGTTGATCTATGAATTTTGTGGTCCAAAATGATAATAATTAAAAGCGATTTTCCTCTTTTCTCGTCCCGTTAAGCTACGAGGAAAATAGAGAACCAACAACATACAGGAGGATTGACAATAGCTGTGGGCTAAATCTCGAGATGAATAACCAAACATCTGGAGTGAATTTCGTAAAAAATATCACTACAATAAAAATTTTGCTTATTAAAAATTCTTTTTTAATATCCGAATATTTATTTATAAATATATGCACGAGATGGCGCTACAGTTCTGAATTTATTTAAATTTTTAACTTCCTTTTTTTTTTAAATCGTATAATTTAAAATGTAACAAATTATTATTGTAATAAAATTAAACGGTTTGAATTAATTACAATATGTTTTTAATAAATAAATCATTAGCAAAATGTATTAAAATATAATTAAAAAGGGTGTTTATCGTTCTTTAAATTGACGTCACAACTCTGGACTCTATAACCTTTCCTCTTAACGAACTGGTTCTTTGGAATCACTCAAAACTCGACGTTTTGAAGTTCATTTTATTTTTTTAACAATAAAATTATTTTACAGACATTTTTGAATTTTTTCAAACACTGTAAAATTGTATATTAACTCGAAATTATTTTATTTTTTATTTAAATCAACTAAAGGTAGGCCTAAAACTTGAAGAATCTATTCCAAATTTTAATTTTAATATATTGAGATAATTTAAAATATAAAATTTACGAATTTTAAGAAAATAATGGATTAAAAAATGCTCAAAATCATTTCGATTAGTTATAGATTTTTCCAATAAATATATTAACTCGAATGACATTCAAATCACGTTGTAACCAGTTTATTGTTTCAAAGGAAGAACATGATTTACTATCTTAACTTTAGACAAGGTTATAGAAAAGAAAAAAATATATTAAATTAGAATTCTAGTCCCATTTTAGTTACAATTTTAGTTTAAAGAGTTAATAATTCGTTGGGAATAACAAAAACTTCAAATTCTGCTTTATTGTGATGTAGAAAACCTGTTTGTCTTGTAAATTCGCGATTCCTCCGCAAGATTAGTAGATAGATATGTAAAAATTGGAAATTCTTCGATATTAATCGGTTTAAATAATATTATGCCAAATCCTAAAGAATACTAATGCTTTATCTATATTAAAATTCTTGTTTAGAAAGCTTTCAGTAACTTTTTTATATTCTTAAAAAGTATTATTTTAATTTTGTTAAGTTTTTTTGTGGTTCTCGTTTATGATTCAGGAACAGATCCAATGCGTATAGATACCGTAAGGTGCAGTAAAAAGATTACTTCAATGGATAAGTCATAAATTTGACTCATGTTCAAGAAGTGGAAGAGGTTAGAGAGATAAGCTTTTGAGGGCTGTTTCCTTTAAAATAATAATGGGATGCTTTTTATGAGGTTCAATTGGGATTTATTGTATTAAAAAAGGCAATTTTACCACAAGAAAGTATCGAGGCGGATTAAAAAACCGTGCTAAATTTGTTAAACACGCTTTAAAATTTATCCAATACCTTATATTTTTAATTGAAGTGCTTAAAAAATTAATACTATAAATATACAAACTTATTTATTGATGTATCTATATCACAATTTAATAAAAAACATTTTAAAATATTTGTTCTGTAATAATAGAAATAATTTTATTCTTTAAATATCTTGGAAAATTAGAATAAATTTTAATTTACATTCATAGATTATTTTAAAAATATACGATATGGCTCCCTCTAATGGCCATTTCCAGCAAAACTGTAGCAGACGAAGTGGAGGGTCTCACGTGGTATGATACTCGATATTGAGGTAATACACTCTTTTTATTAATTATTAGAAGTTTGTAATCACACTTATTAACATAAATGGAATACGTCTGACCATCAAAACAAAATCAATTTGTTATATTGTCGAAATTACGCGTTCGCCATGTTGATAGGTTGCCTAACCAATGTTACGGACGGTTTCGTTTTTCTATTCGTTTGTATACTACTCACACTGATAACTTATATAAGAATAAAAATTTTATTTTACAAACCATACAAAACTACAATTTTTATTTTTTATTATTTTTTTAATATATTCACCGTCATATAACAATATGGAAAAATTTTTAACATTATTTACATTATTAAAATAAAATTTATAATCTCTACATACCACGTACAATATTAAGAAAGATCGCTTTATTAATAATCAATAAAATAATAGTAATAAATAAATTTAAGTCCTTAAAGATAATGAAAAAAATTTATGTAAATGTATATATGTAACAGATTCGTGAATTTCATTCAGATTATACACTAACAAATCGATGAACTTAAAAATAATTGTTAATATTTGCTACAGATATTAAAAATTATTTTTGAGCATTCTCAATCCACAACTTCTCAATTTTCGATGTTCTGACTTATTAATTTTAAATTAAGAAATTAAATATATCCAAAACTTACGGAATTTAACGTGTCACGAGTTCAAACTGTAATGAAGCATTTTCACGTTACTAATAAGTGTTTTCTTTAACGCGTCACGTTTTGCGAGACGAACGACAATATTATGTATTCAGTAAACATGCGCTCTGTTTAACAAATGGGTTGAGCATACCTCGTGTTATTTTCCTGTTAAATTCGAATTATTTTCTATTTGAGTAAAACTTTAAAAAATATACAGGTCCTATATTACTATTACAATATTAAAATAGATTTTTTTATGATTATAATCTACTGTTATTTTTTTATTATTGCTGAGCACATTTACTTCCTTGAGCATTTGTTTATATTTTTTTTTAATTTTTTGAGAGTTAAAGTCCTTGAAAGAAAAGATGCGACCTCTTCCTGTAATAAATATAAACCTAAATGAATAAGATAATATAAATATAGTTAAAAATTTGCTATTTTATTAAACTGTTAATAAAATAACACTTGTAAATAATTACTATATATCTTATGAGAAAATGTAACTATAAAACTGCATACATTTATATTTATTTACCAAAGCAAAATATGAGCAAAATTGATTATTTCTGCATGTATTTTTTGATACTGATGAATCGTTCTATTTTTTTTGCTATGCTAATTTAACCCCATTGCTATTAAAAATTTTTTAAATATTTTTTTTCTGATTTTTAATTAAGTACTTTATAGAAACAATAATCACATTTTGTTAATATTTTATCATCTAATAAGTTTTTAAATAAAGTAGTACGTATACTTCAAGATTGAAAGCATTTTTCATATATCGATTAATATTTACATTTACTATTTTCAAATTTAGAAAAATAAAAATAACAATTTTGACTATTTTTAAAAATATATATTTAAATATTGGTTTCTTTGAGTTTAGAAAGGAAACAATAAGAGATTTTTTTTATTAATAATATTGTCTGACTTTTTCTTAACTTATTTATTTTCTTATATTTATCAAAATTTGAAAAGTATAGAGAAGAGGTTCTTAATCTTTTCATGAGTCCAGACCCCCAATGGATTGTTCAATGGTCCCTATACCCTCTTCACTTGACTGTCGAAATAATCATCACCATTCCTTATATTAGTTGCCAGTATGACTTTCAAATATCTCAATAGTGAATTTTTTCTTGAATTTATTGTGCTTTAGAGATCGAGTCCCATACCCTAGCATTTGGTTCCAATACCCTTCAAGGGATATGCATAACCCCAGTTAAGAACCCCTGGTATAGAGTAATAAGTTAATAAGATAAAAATGTTCCGCATATATAAAATAATTTCAATAGTAAGAATGTATAATACCTTCCCTTAAATTAACGTTTTGGTTCAAATTAATATTATACTTCAAAAAATAAATAGAATTATCAATAAATTTTGACTACACTAATTCTTAAACATTTATGAAAGTTGCGTTCCGATTATCGTCGCGGAAAAATTTGCGAATAAGCACTTTGATTATACTATCCCTACTTAATATGGCAACTTATTTGCCTCATGTTTAATATTGAACTTAAAATTATAAAATTTATAAAAATTTCTAAAGTTCTAAATCAAAAAAAAGAAAAGAAAAATATAGAAAATAGTGAAAATCAAATGCAAATAAAAATTCATATATAACGGTACTGTACATGAGAAAAATATAACAGAATACTTAAATTTTAGATATCTCACGAATAATTGAATACGTGAAAGAAATAGCGAATATTGAGGGGCTGGTATATTTAATTTTGTTGAATCATTTGATCAACATAATAAAGAAAAAATTAATTAAGAAAAGAAATCATTTTATATTAAATACGTCCGTTTTTGTATTTTTATAATACAAGTTTTCGTAAGGTAAAAATTTCAAAAAGTTTTAATTTCCGAAACCAAAAAATTCGCGAATTTATATATACAGTATATATAAATTCTGTATATATAATATATACTGTATTAGATTATTTTTTCATTGTTAGGAAATATTCAAAAATATAATTTCACATAATTTATAAATATCTTATCTTTCGCAATTCCTAATATGTTAACACCATTTATTTATACAGTCTAAAGAATATAGAATCCCTGTAGTTGGTATTATGACTTGTTTCGATTCATAAGAATGCAGAGTCATTAATAAATAATAAAAAATCTTTATAAAATTTTATAACATTTTTACTTAGAAAATATAAAATTCGATGTGTTCGTTATTTATGAAATTACATTTCATTTTAATTTAACCATAATGTTATTATTTTCAAAATATAAATTTATTCTTATATGTTATAAAAATTATTAAAATTTAATAATAATTATTTTTTAGAAATATGTTTTCACAAGTCTACCGAAATTAAAACTTTACAAAAATTTAGTCGGTTAAAATTTACTAAACTAAATGTTTTTTTAGTGTATTAAGATTTTATAAAAATATTATATAATTATATAATATTATTATATTATTTCATCTATTATTTCTATTATATTATTTAATGAAATTTTCCTATAAAAATAACTAAAGAAGAAAATACAAAAATTTATATAAATAAAAATTAATCTGTGATCCTATGGTGATTCAATATTTTTCTTATGATTTATGTCGTATATTTTGACATTTTATAATTTATTATATACTACGTAATTATTTACATAAAAGTGCAAATAATTAAATAAATGAAAGTTAGAATTTCCCTTGACGTCATTGTTACATTATATAAATAATTCACTATGGTAAAATCCGAATAAATATATACATGACAATTCAGATTTATTTTATATATGGATTATTCTTATAATTAATATTTTTATCGAAAGATATATATCAATATTTTTAATGCATTAATTTTTTTTATCGAGTTTTCGTTTGACTACAAAATTTGAAGTGAGAATACGAATCGTCATTTGTCTAAATTTTTCTTATTATCTGAAGAAGATAATAGAATTAGAGAGTTAATAATTTTCTAATTAAGCATAATAACATAATTATTTTAATAAATGGCGTACTGTTTGTTAAACAGTATTTTACTGCAGAATAATTCCGCCATTTGTCGGATAATTATTATTATTTTCTTTGAGTTCTTAAATAATAATAAGCCGTTTTTTATTGGAAATTTGCAATGAAAAATTATATTTTTTCGGTATTATTTTGATTCAAAACATAAACTATAACTAGGGCCTGTTCAACATATCATCCAGCAGAGCGCCCGCTCAGGCGCCAAAGGCAGCTGACATATTTTGTGTTTTGTTATTATTATTATTGCAGAATCGCAATTATTTTTTACGCATAATTCCCATCAAAACTAACAACTTGAGGAAGTTCAACAAAAATTTTCAGCTCAGGGCGTTAAAAACTCTAGAGCCAGTACTGACTAACTTTACTACGAGATTTAGACTATTACAAATTGGAAAAAGTCAGGCAGTATTTTAAAGTTTATATAGTATACCTAAAATTTCTCTAAATATTGTGCTTTTTTTAAATAATTAGAATATAACTTATAACATAAATATATATTAAAAATTTTAAAGCAAAAAATATTTTTATTGAAATAGAAAATTTTTCGTCCCAACGATAAAAGTTACATTTTCTCTCCATTCTGATTAGGATAAAACTAACGTTTAGTGTACGTGTTACATTATTGTGAAACTGCAAATAATGTTTTTTTCTTTGTTTATGAGTGAAATAATGATTTAAATTTAATCACGTTGCATCTATCTCCTGAAACAATAAAATTTTATGATGATTTGAAAACCGAAAAAAACTACATATTCTCAACTTTGCAGTTGCGACGTCGAAATATAAACAGTTTTGGGTCGTGTTGTAGCTCTAATATTATTATCACGTTAATTTAAACAATTAACGAGTGTCGAAAAAATTATATGCTGTGTGTTACTCATCCATTTTTTATGGTCCCATTTAGAAATTATGGTGCAGCATTTAAGTTTAAATATTCAATGCTGCTCGGTATGGATAATTAGAATAAGTTGTAACTGAATTGACCGAAACGCGCAGTTGGTATGCTTCTCTTCAAGCAGTTAAAAATCATGAACCTTCAACTTCTTGGTTTCATGATACCAGGAAATTATCACCTGACGAAATAGAGGGCGCTACGCAAGGAAACACCAATTACCGGAAATGAAGTTCCGGATGTGATTTCAGACAAAGAATGACAAAAGCCTCTATCGTCAATAAGTCGTCTATGGATTGTCAACCAAGAATGTAAAAAGAAAATAGTGCTCCACCCTTAGTATTTTAGGGAATTTCTAAACAAAATTTTTTTATACAGAAAACATACTTAAAGGCCAAAACATCTTTAGCCTAATTTTTGTTTTAATATTTTTTAAACTATGCGTATAATCTTTAAAAAATTAATAAAAAATTATTTTTTTGATATCGAACTGCGGGCAAAAGATATTCGGATATACCTGAAATTTTAAAAATTGAGGAAAACTCATTTAAAATTTTAACTTTATTCTTTTTCAACACTCAATCAAAATGTAAATCTAATTTTATAAAATTAGATCACATTTTGATCTGTCAATCAAAATGAAGTTCCTTGTTCTTTTTCTTAATTAATTTAAATAAGTTTCTGAAAATTATAAATGATAGTTAAATGATTTTAACGTTCTATAAAACGAAAATATTTCTTTACTAAAATCTCTTATTTGTGAATTTTATTGCATTAAGATGGACTTGGATGGAAAGAATTCGTGCCCTTTGCAACTGTACAGATAGATTATAGATTAACGGAACTTTAAACGAATCATAACTATCCGGATATCCTGTTTTAAAATTAGAAATAATAAAAATTTAACACACCTAAAATTTTAGTTGTTTCTGTTGTTTAGGTATTTAGGCCAGAATCTTAATGTATACTTCAGAGGTCAATATACATCTCATTTCCATAAGTAAGTTACTACATGGAACTTCATCAGATAATAGAACTCAAAAACAGGATTTTAAAAGTCTTTAAATGTATATTAGATCCTACATTATTCTTTTGAGAATTGTTAGCAATAATATTTTTCCTATATTATGTAAATTTTGAATTTTTCTAAATTAAATATGTGAACGTGCGAATGATTACGCAGAGTAACTCGATTTATATGACTTATAAAAAACGGAAAGGTAAAGAAAGTCAGGAAATGGTAAATTGCCTTAGTTTACCACATCCTCACGCTAATTTTATAGGGGTAAAAAAAACATACTTACCTAGAAAACTGACGTGGCTTGCGCATACCACAATTATTAACAATAGTATAATGTCTCTTGACTAGAATGGAAAATATGAAATTTGAGCATAAAAAGTTAAAATGGACTATACTGTAGTATGACGTTTCATATGCAGAGATAGATGGTCGGATCTAGAGAAAGCCCTTTCGCACAGTCTACATTGAAATGGTCTATCTCCAGTATGCTTCCTGAAGTGTCGAGTTAACTCATCGGATCTAGCAAATTTCCATCCACAACCTTTCCACGTACATTGATACGGTTTCTCACCCGTATGGGTCCTCAAGTGAGCTTTTAGATGAGAACTTTTGGTATAAGTTTTATTGCACCCCGGATGAGTACAAGTATGTATAGTTACTTTTTTACGCCCTGTACTCCTTCTTCCTCTTCTGGCTCGAATTGAGGGTGGAGGTGGCAAAACTGAAGTGGTTGGCATCCCTATGCCGCCCGATTGCTGACAATAAGTAGTGGTGCCATTCACTGCCAAGTGGGGTGAAGAGGGTGGTGTTACTAACCGGAAATGCGTAGGCACTTGAGGATGCCGTAATGGGTACTGGTGGCACCCATGTTCCAACGGTTGATAATTTGTGGCTTGATTGTAAATTGTATTTTCAGGTGATGCGGGTGGTGACATTTGAGACACCGCTTGAAAATTTGTTTGGTAATTATTCCATTGGGTGCAATATCCCTTAGATTGATTCATCTCTGGTATTACTTCGTATCCCGATTTGTTACACGCGTATTGACTCCCATTGTAAATATTGCAGTATGCCAAATCGTTGGAATGGTAACCGTTGGAAATCGATCTACGGATGGAATCTGTGTATAAATTGTTATTATTATCACGGCTCGAACAATCTGAAATAATATTAACCTGTTGTGGTACTTGGTATAACTGAGGATGAATTAAATCAGCAGCTAAAGAATTTCTTTCGTCTTCGTATTGTGTCATAAGTTGCTGGTTCCTATTTTCTATCTGTCCACTATCTCCTAACAGTACGCTTTCGATATCTTGCCACATCTAAACAAATAATACGACAGACTTAAAAATTTCATTAAGAAAATTTAAGCAATAAAATCAATGAGTAAGAATTGAAAAATATATTCTAAGGCAAAAGCAATATATAAACTTTTTCTTGTTTATCTAAAATAATTTATATGCACAGAAATTTAATTATTGAAATGTTAAAATTAATGTTTATGAGTATTAATGAATATTACTAGCTTGATAAAACTTTTACATTATAACAATAAAAGAATAGTTTTTGTTTCACTTAAAATTTAACCCTTTCAATTATTTTAGATTTTATATTAACTATATATGAAAGATTTATTGATATTAAAACTGGAAGTGAACAGAATGTCTAACTTCTCTCAGTTCGAAAAAATAAGATTCTATTGTAATTCTTTGGTATATCTTTTAAATATACATAATTAATTTTAAAATGAATATATTGTGCATTAATGTCTAATAAAAAGATAAACATAATTACTAATATTAATCAAAAAGAATCAATAAAATATTAATTGATCATTTTATATTATGGTCGTAAAATGATCAATTATATTATGATCATTTTATGAATATAACATAATTGATCATTTTATGACCATAATATAAAATGATCAATTAATATTTTTTTGATTAATATTAGGAATTATGTTATGATCATAACACACCTAATATTATGTTATGATCATAACACACCTAATATTATGTTATGATTATAAAATCATCATAACAATGCCTAATATATGGCATTAATGCACAATATACCTAATATATTTGGGTTTATGCTACGATCATAAAGTAGTGCCTAATATTAATCAAAAAGAAATAACATACTCAATTGTAAATTATGAAATAATTTTATCAAAGTTAATAATTTTAATTAAATTCTTTCTACGTTAATCAATTAGACAAAAATATAAGTGAATTACTTAAAATAACTTCTGATTTTTTTTATATAAGCGAACAAAAAATTACAAATTTTATAAATTTATCCATTGCGCAAATATTAATTCTATGACATGAATATGTACTTACGTCGTGAAAATCCGACATTTCTGCAGTCATTCTCCACTGTGATCCGGGCCTAACCTATCTCTGGCGGGACGGAAGACTACAGAGAAGCGGTAGGCACCGCTACCGATTCCAGACTTGCGTGCTTTAGTCAGGTGAGAAGTTTAGCGTGGCGCGTGCCTTCTCTCACCTGCTCGACTGCACTCAGGTAGTGATCCTGCACCTGTTATCATTGGTTAGATGTTCGTCTCTTCGGGAATCTCAATGGAAACTCACCAATTACAAAGAGGGGGAGTGGTTAACAGGTGCGCATTGGATGAACAGGTGAGGATACACGAGACGCACATTTGTACAACTATAGTAGTAAAATTTACTGTTTATGCCAAGAATTTCAAAATAATAATAATGATAAATACTATTATTATTATTATTATATTCAATTTTTTCCAGTAGGTTTTAATTCGGGAAAGATAACTAAGAATATAGATTTTGGACTAAAGGTTATACTTTTTTTTTTTTCTTTTTTTAGTTTAGAATTAAAGGCATTCCGTTATAGATTTTTAAGATTTGGCTACTAGATAATTTATGACTGTTTGAAAATAATTGACGATGCTATGTATTAAGTTGTAAGCTTGAGGGCTGTAAGGAGTCTTTGGCAATAAAAGAAAGTAATACTGGGTGATTAAGACAGTTGTTTTACATGCCAAAGCTATAAAAATATCATATTAAGGGCAAACTCTGTCATCGCTGTTATTTGTTAGGTGATAGGAATGATAGGTTTAAATGGATAAATTAAAACCGAAATAGTTCTGTAGACACATGGAATGTTGCCTAAAGATATACTCGCCGGCCTTTAATGAATTCCTGCTGTCCTCCTCTTATTTGACCATGCAAAAAAAAAAAAAATGTTGTTAATATTCAATGTACATTTTTCTAAGTTTTACTTAACTTTGGAAATTAATTACATTCTAATTAATATTTAATGCCTTAAGTGTAATGGGCATTAAACCGAGGAAACATTTAATGCCACTAAATCTCGGTATTAATGGATATTTGTTACAAATTAAGTGGTGTACGTTATCTAGAATTAGTCTCCAAATCTTTATAATTAATGGATAATTTTAGAAATTAATTCGAAAGATATATAAATATGCGAAGAATGCAGAATCTATAATTTTTTCATATGATTATCCTCTGTAGTTTTGTCGATCATTTTATTTATTTTAAAATTTTTGACTATTTATTAAATACATATAAATATATTTAATTAATAAGAGTAGTTTAACTGAAGATGGTATACTGTAAATACCAAAAGCATTTTTAATAAAAGTCTTTATGTATATTTTAAACTGCTAAACTAGTGCTTTGATGATTTGTGAGCTATAAATAATGAAAATTTTAAGCAGTTTTTTGAAAGCTTGAATTACTATTTTGCAGTTCATTAAATCAAAAATTTCTAACAAGGATTTGTATACCCTGTGATACCTGCAGTAATAAGACAGACAATAAATTGGCACAAGTCAGATAATAATCATATATTAACAACAAACAGGGGATAAACCATTTTCGAATCAACCAAACAAACTAGCCAAACTTCCCCTAGGGAAGTTTGGCTAGTTTGTTTGGTTAATAAATTGGCAGTTGTGAGTTTTAAAAAACACTCACAACTGCCAATGGTATTAAAAAAAATAATTCCATCTAACTATCAAAACACTTATGTATCAACCAAATGCTAATATGCCATTTGTCAATAATTCTCGAGCATAAAAATCATAATCATTTTAACAAACTGCTGATCAAGCGTATTTTAAACATTGGATAGTGATTTGCCTAAATGGACCACATCCATTTCAAATATGTGAATCAAAATTCAAATCAATATAAAGTTATTCCTGTATCTAACATGTACTTAAAATATTTTGTATATACCTGACAATGCTGCTTATATACTCAATACTAGTACTTCCCTCTGGGAAAAAAATTTGAAGTTGTATTTATTTTGTTTTGAAGACTGAAGCAAACCAACACTAGGGTTGTATTTCAATATTTGTTTATATAAGAGATTAATGGTATCTCAGCTGGGTTATTAATTTTTAAATCATCAGACATTTATAATTCAACAAATCATTTAAATCTGATAATCAAAAAAACCTGTAAAATATTTCAAAAATCCATAAAAAATCAATTTTTATTCAAAAAATTTTATTTTCAGTGAAATATGTAATTATTTTTTCTCTTATCCCTAAATACAATCAGTCACAAATTTTAGACTTTTAAAAAATCGTTTGTCCAGAACAGTATAAAGGGCACTTAATGTTGGACATCAGTGTGTTTAAGGTTATATTTGAATTTTGCTTTATTATTACTTAAATAAAGCTTTGTTTAAACTTTTGTAAGTATTTTGAGTCAAATAAATTTATATTTTGTTATTCAAATTGCTTTGAGAATTTATTCAATTTATTAGTGTAAGTTTCTATCATCTTTTTGCGCTATTTAGGTCTAACACTTATTTCATACTTTAAGTTGTAAGTTTCCAGTCGCTTGGTTTATTGGGTAGATGTTAATTATTGATTGATTGTTTTTGATTTGATATATTTATTATAGGAAATAGTAAAAGACCTGAGCTCAGGCCAGATTCTGGATTTGTAGAGTCATTAAAACCGTTAGGTTATATTTAATTATTATTATTATTATTGATATTTGTTGAAATTAGTGACTTTGCAATAATCCCATTCAATGTTTTTATTATACTATATATACTGTATATTTTTTATTCAATGGTTCTTAATAAATTACTTTTTACCATTATTTGGAATTTTTTATTTAAAATAATAAATGGATAATAATAATTAATTAAATGGATTATTATTATTATTATTATTATTATTAACATCAATGTGAGCACAGAGTATCTCCAGATCAAAGTGCTATGTCGGACACAAGTCAAGACATAGCTACTTGTGATGTTTAATGGTGTGTTAACTAACTGTCTGTGTCAGTGCTGAGGAACTTTATTATTATTTTTGTTATTATTATTATTTTCTGTGTCAAAACAAATTAACGAAATCTTTAGAAAAATCTATATCAACTTAAAATTTGTCATCGGAATAGATTTCTAGAAGATTTGTCCCCTATTTTAATGTCCTAGCTTTTATTACTTCCTTTTTGTTCCTCTGATAATATCTACTCACACCATTGCATACATCTATAATCTGTAAAATATCCATTTCTTAAATAAGTAAATAAAACAGCACTAAATAGCAAGAATAAGTTTTTACCAATTAAATTTTACCAATTAAAAACTTATTCTTGCTATTTAGTGATGTTTTATTTACTTATTTAAGAATCTAAGCAAGTAGTATACTTTATTATATCCATTTTCTACAATGAAGTAACAAAACATGGCAAATTTTCTTCCATTTGTTGAACAAACTAAGCATGATCCACTTTTTGCCAAAGGTTAAACCAATTTATGATGACACCTAAGCCACAGCTTAAAATACCAGTTTTTCATAGGGTGTTTAGACTGCAGTTTAAAATAAACTTCATTTCTGTAATTCAATTTTCTAAAACCCACAGCTTAAGCTCAGGCTGCGGCGTAAACCTCATTTCTATAATTGGGCCTAGGAGTTGAGAGATTGAAAAGTGTTAAGAAGTTTAAATACCTGGGATCAAATATAGTTAAGGATGGAAGATTTGGAAGAGAAGATTAAGCATAGGATACAGTGTGGATGGGTTAACTGGAGGACGTTAAGTGGAGTGTTGTGTGTTAACTCTCCATGTTCCTCTGTCCATGGAGTCCTCTTCCCTCAGTCCCTTCTCTCTCAGGTCCTCCCTCACCCCCTCTATCCATTTAATCCTGGAGTCTACATCTCCTTTTCTTCCCACCAATAATCATTTCCCCAACCTTCCTACCCACATATTCCTCACTCTTTCTTCTTATATGCCCGAATCACATTAATCTTCCTTCCTGGATCTTCCTACTAACTGGGCCTACGTTAACTGTACCTCTGATGTAATCATTCCTTATTTTATCTATTCTTGTTATACCACACACGAATTTCAACATCCTCATATCAGCTACATCCAATTTTCTTTCCTGTGACTTAGTAACTATACTTAATTATCTAAGTACTAAACTAAAGTGAAAAAGCACATTAAGCAGTTGAGAATAACATTAGAATCTTTTTTAATAATAATACAAACGTTTTTGGCTTATTACAGCCTATTATTAGTAACTATACAAAATGGTAGTAAGACCAGCCCTGATGTATGGCTCAGAGACTTGGGCAGTTTCCAAGTCTCTGAGCCATACATCAGAGCTGGTCTTACTACTATTTTGTATTGTTTACACTTCATCTTGCAACTAACTTTCTTAATACTAATACCTCCACTACTAATACAAACTTAATCCATTGTCAATCTCTACAAAAAATTCAAATGTCACTATTCAGTTGTATTTCCATACGGACATCTCACTGTATCAGATGCAGTGTACATTTTTATACCCATGACTTACAGTCATGAATTGCTTCATTTACATAATAT
Source organism: Olivierus martensii (assembly GCA_000484575.1). Classification (NCBI taxonomy): domain Eukaryota; kingdom Metazoa; phylum Arthropoda; class Arachnida; order Scorpiones; family Buthidae; genus Olivierus; species Olivierus martensii. The sequence goes on along the minus strand of AYEL01089861.1, from coordinate 6,470 downwards.
AGTGCAACAATGTCAAATTTATTAGTTTACAGAGTAATCAATTCATGTCATCCTCTTAACAAATTATTTATTGAACAATCATCGATAAGAGATCATTCTTATATTCTCACATTGGATCAGTGGTAAACTTATTTAGATTAGATGACATCAAGAGCTGAGAGAGCTTGTTTGGAAGACGGATTTACATTCTGTAATACTCAGTGGTAAACTTATTTAGATTAGATGACATCAAGAGCTGAGAGAGCTTGTTTGGAAGACAGATTTACATTCTGTAATACGTGATTCGCCATCTATTAATTAATAATTCAACTAGAATTTTTAACTAATTTATCTGAAGAAAAAATTCACCTCAGCTCAGAATCAAACTGCTAAGGTCCCAACGTAATATCGCTAGACCACTGAGGCCAAGGAGCGGATTGATTCTCCAGACAGTTATATTAATTTAGAATTAATTTTTTGATTAACTACATTGAAGTCCAATGTAGTTGCCGATAGATCCAAACTTTGCCGATAGATCCATTCCTGACCAGGCTAAATCTAGCCACAGGCCCTCAATGGCGCTAGCCAGGCAATACATAGACCGGCTCAGTCATTAAAGCTTAAACTTTTATATAATATAAACCTCAAGGGAATTAATTCCAAATAAACCTAAATTTCTTTCAAAATCATTAAAATTACCGTTAAAGTTTCAAGGGATATAATTTGGCTAGTAAAAATTAGGTTTATTTGGAATAAATTCCCTTGAGGTTTGTATTATATAAAAGTTTAAGCTTTAATGACTGACCGGTCTGTGTGTTGCCTGGCTAGTGCCATTGAGGGCCCATAACTAGATTTAGCCCAGTTAGGAATGGATCTATCAGCAAAGTCTGATGTAGTTAATCAAAAAATTAATTCTAAATTAATAAAACTGTTTGGAGAACCAATCCGCTCGTTGGCCTCAGTGGTCTAGCGGTATGATGTTGGGACATTAGCCCAAAGGTCTCTGGTTTGATCTCGGGCTGAGACAGCAGTATGATATTGGGACGTTAGCCCAAACACCCCCAGTTCAATCCTGGGCCGAGGCAGATTTTCTTCAGATAAATTAGTTAAAAATTCTAGTTTAATTATTAATTAATGGATGGCACCACATCATTGATTAATAAAATAATAATTATTCTAATTACGAGATGGTGCTAAAATTAATTTAAATTCTTTCAAATCATTAAAATTGCCTTAACTCTTAAACTAAAATATAATATGTTAAATAATACTGAAAATAACAATAAATAATAAAGAGCATAATAGAATAATAAATAGGATAAGTTCAAAGTTAACTTCTTCATTCTATGTATCTAAATATGTAAGAACTTTAAAACCATCCTGTTACACTCACAAAGTGCCACACAAAATACAAAGCTCTAAACAGGATGATACTTTATTAACAGTAAATGCTTTCGACCTTATCAGTAGGTCAACTTCAGCTGTAATGAATATATATAGAACGGAGAGAAGTGATTCATTACAGCTGAAGTTGACCTACTGATAAGGTCGAAAGCTTTCTGGTAATAAAGTATTTATCCTGTTTAGAGCTTTGTTTTTTGTGTCTAAATATGTAAATTATAAATTACAAATACAGTAATAAAATGCAAATAATTTTATAAAGCTTTACTTTATGCTATTTGTTTTACAATACCTTATAATTTTTATCTTCATATTGAAAACAATATGAAGATAAAAATTATCATATTTTTGAATTCAGAAAAATTAAACTTGTTAAAAAGTCAGGGAATAATATAATAAATGCAGTAATAAAACAACTTTTCATAAGTTATAATAATTTATATCAGAATATTCCTGATTTATTCAAAATTATCATTAATTAATTTTTTTAATTTTATAAGATCCTTTACCAAACTTCTGAAAATAGCTTAGTTCTTATTACCGTTAAAGTTTCAAGGGATATAATTTGGCTAGTAAAATTAGGTTTACCCTCAAACTGATATATGATTATGTACAATGCAGTTAAATGCACTCAATCACTTCAGAGGACCCACTCTCCCAGTCCTAAAAATTTTAAAGAAACTAAAAACATATTTGTATCTTTAAAAATTTATTTATCACTTTTAATTATTTTAATTCAACAAATAAAACAAATATATTGAAATAAAATATTTAATAAAAACAAAACTACTAAAACTGCTTGACATCTAATAGCAACGTTCAAAATAACAGCACCAAAAATAAATAACAGTAATGTTCTATTTTATTTAAATACTCATAACCTTATACATTCTATTCTACACAACTGATAATGGTATCGCTGATACCAAAAGAGTTTTTGTTATATATTAAACTTTGTTATTTCTCACTGCTTAATGTGCTGTTATTTTGAACATTGATAAAATATTTATTTTTGTATTTTAGAAAATCAAACAGATTGATTACATACTTATATGCTGGTTGATTAAAAAAAGTTAATGTGAAATTTGCCATTGTTTGGAGCTTGCAATATTTTCATTGTCAGGTTGATATGAAGAAGTGGCCAATGGCAGGCAATCATCCAGTTCTAGGGTTTTTTTTTTCCACTTTTCCAGTCAATTCAACTCCCCCTTAATCTTTTCAGTTTTTATTGTTTCTTTAATTAGTTCTACTGAGTCTCCTGAATGGTATAAGAAATTCTAAGATTATTATATAAAATAATACCTTTTAAAATATTTTTGGAAAATTCTTTAAATTATGAATTTGCAAATGCTTTTCCAAACATTTTTTTTATTGGTAGATTTTATATCATAATCCTTATCATCAATAATAGGATGGGCTTTAATTAGATCAATTAACACGTTTTCTTCTTCCTCAGAAAATATTTTACAATTTTGTGGCACTAACTCTTGAAAACTCTTTCATTTTATTGACATCATCTGCAAATCACAGATTGGTTAAGAAATTCAGTTTCTCGGGGCAAGAAATGTTTAACATAACAGCAATATTTTAAGCCATGGCTTTGCTAGTCTCTGTTTCTGAAATCTGTTCTCTGCGGTGGCTTATTGAGGCCGTGGTCAAAAGCATAAGCCATGGCTTGGTGAAACTTCGTTTCTGTAATTGGCCCCTAATGTTATACCTCCTATTCCTCTCTTATTTTGCATGAATTCAGTCTTTACCCTGCTTATCTTCATATCCCTTTCCTCCATTGCCTTTCTCCATTTTTCCAAAGTTATTTCCAAATGTTCTTTTCTTTCATCATAGTTCCATGTTATCTGCAAGCAGCTTATTCAATCTTGCACTTCTCTTTATATTGTTCATAATTACATCAATTTGCATTGCAAATAATATGAAAAAATTATAATCTAAAAAATTCAACACAAATATTTTTCAAGTGTGAAGAATATCAGCCTAAAATCCAATTAGTTTGCATAAGTAGCAATAGCACTATTTAGATTTATTAATGACAGATGAAGTCTAAAAATTTAAGAACGCAAAACAAACCAAAAGATACAAAAAAGTTTTTTCTGTCTTTTGCTGAGACCTTGTGATTAAAATATTTCATTGCTTAAATAATGCTATCATTGTATATGCAGATTAGAGTTACTGATATTTGGGTGTTTTCAAAAATTTGAGCTGATAAGCTTGATTCTAAGGAAGAGAGTGGAAAGCAATAGTATCTGAATATTCTTGATAATTATTATTTATTAACTTATAGAGGGAATCCTTGGTGGGCCACCCTAATCAGATTATATAGCATCTCTTAAAAGTTTTTCTGTTTCTTAAAAAAGGTAATTTATAAAAGTTTTACTTCTAACCATATAAATCTGTAATAGTTTCTCATTGCCAAATTTAAAAGCTATTATACTAATGAATTGCTAGAAAGATATCTATAAGAATATTCTTCATGATAACTTAGATAAAAGAAATAAATATATTGGAATGTTTTTAAATGACAAAAAAAAAATCAAATAAGTAACATTTTATAATATGAATTGCTTTATTAAAAAAAATCCCTTAAACAGGCTATCAGTCTGCTCTGGCCATAATAAATAATTTTTGTTTTGTGATACATATATCATCTAGGAAAAACTGAATCAAAGTTACAATATTTATAAAAAAATTAAAATATAATAATAAATACTTGTATAAAATGTAATGTTTGATTCTCAAATGCAATAGTAGATGACAGAAAATGTCAATGGAACTTTGACATTATGTCACTTTTAAATTTTCATTGTTGTTATTCGTTCTCACAGGCAGAAATTCAATTTGCAGGTTGACACATTCACCGTCTATTGATTATACACTCATTTGTAATTGTAATCAGAAAATAATGCCAAAGAAGAACACCACTTACTTGTTTTAATGATGGAAAAGTTCAAAATTGTAGAAAATAGCAATTTTAGATAAGAAAACTTTTGCAAAATTGTTAAAAATTTGAATTTAGTAATAGTGTATGGTTATCAAGATTCAACAGTATTGGTCATCTGTTTATTTAAGAGAAAAAGGAAGGTTTTTGAATCAAGCTGATGAGCCAGTAAATCTAATGCAAAAATCAATATTTTAGTTCAGAAACAAAATTTCATATAATATTTATAAATATAAGAATTAAATGAAAATGAAAGTGAAAAAAAGGATTAAAATATATATTTGTTAAATGGAAATTAAGCATTTTAAAATATTTATATTTTTAAAAAAATGATAATGACAACTAATATAGAGCACAATTGGCAGTAGTGACTCCCAAACTATTTTATTTCACAAACGAAGTAATTTCAGTCTATCCACTAGACCATCTTCAGCGTTATATTAACTTACAAAGAACATAAAAAGAATACAATATTTGTTCTTGTAATTCAAATTTAAAAATTATTTCCATATGTCGAATCCTTATCGTTTATAGATTATTTACATGTAAAGTTTCCTAAACATATTTATATTATATTAAGATACACATTTTATATTTACTATAATTTGTAATAAAATATTAATAATAAATGAAATTTGTATAAATATAAATTTGAAAGCAATTTTCTGTGTGTTTCTGTTACGTATCGTGGTGGTCGTTGTTTATGTATCGTTGATTTCGCGTTAGTGTCTATGACGTAATGCCATGCGCGTGATAATTCTATTTGTGGCTTAACAAATGATAATGATTATCTGAAAAAAAATTACTACTACTAGCTCTAATCAGTAAAAAATTCTAAATCAAAACAATTCAAATTTTTTAATAACTTAAATTTCAAACTAAGATATTCAAAATTGTGTACATGTAAGTGAATTCGTGAATTATATAAGAACATATAATTACATAAATTGATGGCTAATTGCATTTTATTTTTTCAAGTTCATTATAGTTAATTTTGTAATGTCAACAAGAATATCTAGTTAATGATTATTTCAAGATAAAAGCATTATTAAAATTATATATAAAATTTTAAGTACTGATTCAAAGATATTTTAGTATTAGACTTTACCATATAAGCATCAAGGGAACTTAATCAAATAAATCCAAATATACTAGCCAAAATTTAAGGTTAGGACATTGGGACGTTAGCCCAAAGGTCTTCAGTTCGATCCCGGGCCGAGGCAGATTTTTTTCTTCAGATAAATTAATTAAAAATTCGAGTTCAATTATTAATTAATAAATGGCACCACTCATAGATTTAGTAAAATTAATTATTATTATAATTACGAGATGGCGCTAACTTTAGTTCAAATTATTTCTAATCATTAAATTATTCCATTGTAATTCAAGGGCTAGATTTTGGCTAGTATATTTGGATTTATTTGATTAAGTTCCCTTGATGCTTATATGGTAAAGTCTAATACTAAAATATCTTTGAATCAGTACTTAAAATTTTATATATAATTTTAATAATGCTTTTATCTTGAAATAATCATTAACTAGATATTCTTGTTGACATTACAAAATTAACTATAATGAACTTGAAAAAATAAAATGCAATTAGCCATCAATTTATGTAATTATATGTTCTTATATAATTCACGAATTCACTTACATGTACACAATTTTGAATATCTTAGTTTGAAATTTAAGTTATTAAAAAATTTGAATTGTTTTGATTTAGAATTTTTTACTGATTAGAGCTAGTAGTAGTAATTTTTTTTCAGATAATCATTATCATTTGTTAAGCCACAAATAGAATTATCACGCGCATGGCATTACGTCATAGACACTAACGCGAAATCAACGATACATAAACAACGACCACCACGATACGTAACAGAAACACACAGAAAATTGCTTTCAAATTTATATTTATACAAATTTCATTTATTATTAATATTTTATTACAAATTATAGTAAATATAAAATGTGTATCTTAATATAATATAAATATGTTTAGGAAACTTTACATGTAAATAATCTATAAACGATAAGGATTCGACATATGGAAATAATTTTTAAATTTGAATTACAAGAACAAATATTGTATTCTTTTTATGTTCTTTGTAAGTTAATATAACGCTGAAGATGGTCTAGT